>BLQM01000140.1:49912-60824 GCA_012489335.1 Triparma laevis f. inornata
CCCCCCCCGCCGCTCAGGCCAAGATCCGTCTCGCCCTCAATTCCAAGTCCAACCAGCAGACGTCCGTCAACAGAACCATCCCCACCACTCGGGTCACCCTGCACGTCCCTTCCCTGATAATAATTTACTCCTACATGTTCCCTGCCTCCTCCCGTAGCGACGGTTCCAACACGCACAACATCAAGGACTACATCCGAGGTGAGAGACAGCGAGGAGCGAAGCGACGAGCTTGGAATGCATTAATTCCGAATGTTATTCGGATGCGCTAGTAGCTACAATTAACGTCACCACTATCACAGCAACGTAATTCTAATTCATGAACATCAATCTTCATGCGACTCGCTACGCTCGTCGCAGACGCTCCTGACTTCGCTTGCGCCGCCCTCGGCCTCGCTGTGGGTTTCGTCAAGACCGTCAACTCGGCTGCGAGACGAATCAACCCTGATCAGCTTCCCGCAGACGCTGAGAGTAAATACAACGTGAGCCTGACTTCTGTCGAGCCAGGTAAGACAGGACTTCGTGGCTGCGACGAGCGAAGCGACAAGTTAGCTTATAATGTTCTTAATGACGAAATATGGTACTCCAAGCTCGTCGCTTCGCTCCTCGCTGGGCTTCGTCCTCGCGACTTCTCACCTTCTCCTACATCACACCACCTTCCATTCCAACCCCCCCCACCCCCCCAACCCCACAGTCGTCTCCTTCGGCGACATCAACTCGGACTACTCGTCCAAACTCATTACAGTCAAAGGCAACGTGCTGAAGGCGTCGAACCCCCACCCCGCCATCTCCCGCGGCGAGTTCTACTGCCCCAAGTGCCAAACCAAAGGCCTCTACTGCCTCTTCCGCAACGGTATCTACAAGACCCCGAAACGCTGCCCCACAAGCAAGTGCACAGGAAAAGCGTTCGTAGTCAACAACATCGAGTACGTCGACGAGCAGACCCTCACGCTCCAGAGCCTCGAGTCCAACGCCGGCCAGGTCCCCTTGACCCTGCAGGTGAGGAACTGCGAGGAGCGAAGCGACGAGCTGAGAATGCGTTAATTCCGTACGTTATGAGGCTCCATGAGGAGTAACGTAGAGACGTGTTGTCTATGAACTCGTCGCTTTGCTCCTCGCTGAGAATGTGTTAATTCCGTTCGTTATTCGACTACGCTAGTAGCTTCAGTCTAGATGTCGAAGCCACTATCACTGCCATGCAATTCTAACTCAATAACGGCAATCTTCATGCGACTTGCGACGCTCGTCGCAGTGCGAGGTTAACGCTGATTTGGTTGATAAGTGCAAGGCGGGGGACTGTGTCACCATCGTGGGAGTGGTGGACAGCATGAACTCAATGCACAGGACGGGGAAGGCGGGGAAGCAGGCGGTCAACCACAGTTTGTACACGCTATTTTTGAGGGGAATTTGGGTTGGAGTAGAGGTGAGGCAAAATTGTCTCCGAGGTTAATCTGCGAAGGTTAATTTTCTTCATCCTTCGTTCTAACTCGTCGCTTCGCTCCTCGTGCTTCGCTCCTCGACAGGACGGAGGGACTGAAGGGGCGGGAGAAGGAGTGGCGGGCAGCGGCTTCACCGTGAACCAACTGAAATCCATCCGCTCCGTAGCCCGTGCCGACTGCGGCCCCGGCCAACACCCCAACAGCTTCTCCATCGACGACCGGAACGCCTTTCCCTTCGACCTGCTCGTGAACTCCCTCGCGCCTGAGATCTACGGCCACGAGCTGGCCAAGGCGGGCCTCCTCCTCGTGCTCTTGTCGGGAACTCCGAATCCGAACCCTAACCAGGTTCAAACCAGGACCAACCCTCACATCCTCATCGTCGGAGATCCAGGCATGGGCAAGTCGCAACTTCTCAAGCGAACCTCCGAGCTGGCCAGGCGCAGCGTTTACATCGGAGGCAATACCTCCAGTAAAACTGGTTTGACGGTGAGCGTGGTCAAGGACCACGGCCAGACGACGCTGGAGGCCGGGGCACTGGTGCTGAGCGACGGAGGTAAGGCGAGAAGCGAAGCGACGAGCATTGAAACCGTTCTAAACTAGCGAGGAGCGAAGCGACAAGGATGTGGAGCTTGAGCGACGAGGATTTTTACTTGATTTCTTTCAACTCGTCGCTACGCTCCTTGCATTGAAACCGTTCTAAACTAACTCGTCGCTTCGCTTCTCGGCTCGCTTTGCTCGCCACCAACTCCACAGGCATCTGCTGCATCGACGAGTTCGACAAGATGGGGGGGGGCGAGGTGGCGCTCCTTGAGTGCATGGAGCAACAAACCGTGTCCGTGGCCAAGTCGGGAATCTGCACGTCGCTGCAAGCCCGCTGCAGCGTCGTGGCCGCCGCCAACCCCGCGCAAGGAACGTACGACGTCAGCAAGAGCGTAGTGGAAAACCTGAAAATATCCGCGCCGGTCCTCAGCCGCTTCGACCTCTGCTTCATTTTGCAAGACACCGCCGATGCCGAAATCGACGAGCGAGGTGAGGATCGTTGACGAAAATCGCTCCTATATATATGCGTACTTTATTCTAACTCGTCACTTCGCTCCTCACCTCCTTCGCAGTCTCGGCGCACATCATGCGAAACCACTACAAGCGCTCCGCCGATCAGATGCTCGACGTCGTCGAGGAAGAAATGCCGTCCCAATCCTCGGACGCCAAGTACCTAACCGACCACTCCCGAACCGTCCAAAGAATTAAAAAACACACCAAAGCTCCCACCCTCCCCATCGACATCGTCCGCGACTACATCGCCTACGCCCGCAAGTATTGCGCCCCCAAGCTAACAGCCAAAGCCGCCTCAATTCTCAAAGACTTCTACATCAACATGAAACACCCCACAAACGGCATGTCCGAACCCCTCCCCATCACAACCAGACAGCTCGAGAGCATGGTCAGACTAGCTCAAGCCCGAGCCAAAGCAAGTCTCCGACCCTACGTCACCGTCGAAGACGCTCAAGACGTCGTCGATATAATGACCCAAAGCATCTTCGGTACTCTAATCGACGTAAACGGTCAACTCGACACCCAGCGAGGCGGCAGCACCGGAAAGTCTAAGAGTAAACAGAAAAAGTCATTTTTGGAAATGCTTTTAAAACGCAGTGAAGCGAATTTCACGAATAGTGAACTGGTTAATTTGGGGATACAATTTTTGGGGGATGATACTACGGAGAAGACGATGAAAGATATGATTTACGAGATGACGAGTGACAGTGAATTGTTGAGGGATAGTTCTGTGCTTGATGAATATTGTAAACCGAAGCTTAAAGTGAACCAAATGTGAATAAATATAACAATGCCATGACAATTTTTTGAACAAAAAGCGTAGCTTTTCATTTCCACGTTCCCTCCTCAAAATTATAAACGTCCTCCTCCTCCCACATATAATACGCTTGCCCATCAACCTCCCTAAACCCCTTTTCCCCCTGATACCCAGCCTCACACTTAACCAATTCTTTTACCGAAAAATCACCCCGTTTAACACTCTGCGGTACATTCCCCATTCTCAAACGTTCGCCGAGGATGACTGCTTCCGTTTTATTGTTCTCGCTGTTGATTATACAACCTACAAGGACGAATAAATGATCATCAGGTAGTCTCTTGAATTTAGGAAAACCGTTGAATTGTATTAGTGTTCTTTTGGGATCAGATTTCAACAATGATTTCGCGTATTCTGATATTCGAGGATCCTCGGCATCAATTGTTTCACTGTTCAAGATTAATAACTCTTCACCAGGTTTAGTACCGAAGTTAAATATTTGTCTTAAATAATCGCCCGTATCCTCATTCTTCCATTCAACATGACCTTGTTCTTCTAAATTCGGCCAATCAACTACAACCTCCTCATGTACCGTACTCCCTTGCATCCAATGTTGTGTTTCACATATTAATCCTCCCCCTGCTTTAATTATATGTGTATCATTATCACTTTTTCTGACGTAGTTTATTGATAACGTTTTTTTAGTAAGTTTAAAAGAGTATACAGCAATTGAGGATGAACTCGGGTATCGTTTTGTTTTGAGACTGAAGGAATTTCCCATACCGAGCCAATTCTTGTTGATGATTGGCGTAAGCAGATACTCGTGCAATCTATTGACTAACGCATTTGGCATGGCAACTACTTCACCGAAGGTTTCGTGCATGTACCTGTTGCAGGTAAGGAGGGCGTGGGAAACTTCGTTCATAGATTTGGGATTGAATTGCTGAGAGCTTAAAGTAGAGGGACCGGAGGTGAAAGATTGAGATGAGGCGGATGTTCCCATTGGAAGCCCAGGGAGGGTGATTTTAGAGGCTGAATTCGTTGTAATTAGGGCTTATTTTGCAAGATAACTAGAGGGCATGGTAAACATGATTCCAGAAATTAACTATTTGGATTCTTCGTGCTGCTTCTTTACGTCCTCAACGGCCCTCAGTTTTGCTTTTCCTCGTCTGTCTGAATTCACACACCCAGATTCACCCAACCTCCCACAATCTCACGTCCGTTAGATCAATCCCACCCAAACCGTCTTCCTCTACTAGCTTCTCCGTCACGAGCATCATACCACTTACAAACCTCTCCCGTACATCTCCCCGTACAATCATGACTACCCCCCCTGAAGTGGTGTCGAAGAAGCCCACCGGGCCTAAGCTGGTCTTGTTATCGGAGACCTTTCACCGTCAATCAGTGCAGCGCGATCAATCGCCCACAATCCACTGCCTCATGACTCTCGATTCCATTCCCAAAACTGAGGCCGTGACAGAGAAGATCAGGGAGCTAATCGAGACTTACCCTCTCTTTCGCAGCACTGTTGTAAGTAATAAAAGTCTTAGTCTGAATGCACAATCGTCTTTTCTTACGCTATTCTAACTCGTTAACACCAATCTTTATGCGACTCGCTACGCTCGTCGCAGGTCGAGCACAAGACCTTCTTCCGCTCCAACTACCACTGGTTCACTCCCACCCTCGACTCCGTCTCCAGCGCTTCTTTTGTGTCGGAAGTATCTCTCCAGATCCAGTCGAAGCCTGACCCCGTCATTTCTCCCGACAACAACAACGAGTGCGACAGGGCGCTGAAGCGCTTCGTCAGCGAGAAAATGCCAGAATTTTTCGACGTTTCGAAGGGCATGTTCAAGGTCTACGTTGTCAGGTACCTGGCGGAGGGGGCGGATAAGCAGCCGATAACCGATAGGTGCGACCTCGTTTGGAGGATTCACCACGGCATCGGCGACGGGATTCTGCTGAGCAAGTGCCTGGAGTCTTTGTGCGAGAAGGTTGACAGTGGTCAGGAGAGGGCTTCGGTTTCTGTTAAGAAGCCCAGGAAACCCATTCCGCTTTACAGGAAGATTTGGCTTGGAGGTACGACGAACGACGAAGCGACGAGTATTAACTTAAGGAACATTCTATACTAACTTGTCTCGCCACAGTTTCTGCCGTATCTAAAACGCTGATGCTTCCCCTCTCCTGCCCCGACGCCGGCACTTCCCTAAAGGCGCCCAGCAACTACAAGAAAATGGGAAAAGCCAAGACCTATGCGAGCAGCAAAACTTGGAAGGTCGACTCGATCAAGGCAGTCGCGAAGACCATGGACTGCACCTTGAATGACGTCGTCATGGCTTGCTTAAGCGGTGGAATGAGGAAGTACCTTCAGAGCGTATCAGACCCCGTAGTCGAGAAAAAGAAGAACCTTAAAATCCGCGCCTTAGCCGTCGTTAACACGAGGACAGGAATGGAAGGTCTATTGGAGGCTTTCAAGAAATGCGAAGCCCCCAACGAATTCAGTTACGTCATCCCCTTCATGCCGTTGGGAGATATGAGCAGCGAGGTGAGATTGTCTCGGAGCGAAGCAACGCCAGCGAGGAGCGACGGCGGCGAAGAGCTAACGCGACGAGTTAAAATAAATAACATGACTTTGAATCGCTTCGCCTCCTCGTTTACGCTATCTCCACCACTAACACGAATCCCTATGTTGCCTTGCAGGACCGCGTCAAGGCCTGCAAAAAAGAGATGGACAGGTTGAAGAGCAGCCCCGAGCCGTTCGTGGTCAGGAAACTCAACAACACGATTCGGGACTTGATGGGGGGGAAGTTCGTGTTGGCTTTTAACTCTGATTTTGTCGTTAACAAGTTCACATGTTTCTTCTCCAACCTTCCTGGACCGAGAGGTCCTCTCAAGATCATGGGCGAGAACCTACTTAGAATGAGCAACTTCGTTCACCCTATGATGTACTCTTGTGGTTTGAGTATTCAGAGTTACAACGGAGAGTTGGTTATTAATGCTAGCGTTGATAAGGTTTTGGTTGGGGATGCTACCAAGTTGATGCAGTTTGTGGACGAGGTTTGGGAGGAGTTGAAAGGGGTGGGGGGTGGGGGAGAGGGAGGAGCGGAGGGCGACAATTTGATTTAATTTAATTTATTGGGGGAATAATTTAATTTTACGTTTTGTTTTTAAAGATTATTTTCGAAACCTTATTATTTTTATTCCCGACTTGACTCTCCCCACTTTTTCTTTTACATGCACACGCGGTACGTGACGTACCGTCCAGCGGTCTCGCTAGGTCTAATAATTTTAACGACCTCCCCCCTCTTCATACCATAATACCTCGCCACCGGATCCGTCTGCTGAATCCTCGGCAGCTGCCCCTCCTTCAACCTATACCTCTTCAATAGATCCTTCTTCTCTCCGGTTGTGAGGACTTGGTGTTCGGGGACGAGCTGGTGTTCGGTTATGTCGATGAGGAGTTCGGCTTCGCGGAAGTGCTCAATGGTGCATTCAGAGGAGAGCTCGGCGACGGCTTGTTTGGCGAAGGGGGTTATGCCTTGGCGGAGGACCATGATGGCGTTTTTGGCTGAGCGGGAGTTAAACAAGCGAAGCGAGCGTTAGTTAAGTGGGAAATATTATTTTATTTTTATTATTACCCTTCTTCTAAATAATTCTTCGTCTCTTTTACCTTCACTCTGCTTCATATAATCCGTATAAAGCTTAATAGGTTTAACCCCAACCTTCTCCTCCTCCGGAAAGAAAACCATCAACTTCTGTCCACTCCCATCCAGCTTCTCCACCATAATCGTCATACTACTCCTATCCGGACTCGCGCCGAACTGGGAGACGAAGGAGGCGGGGGTCATGGAGACTGCGGAGGGGAGGACGGCATATTTTCGCTTTTGGAGCATGTTGGTGATTACTTTATAGCAGCGGAAGAGTTTGGAGGTGGAGGGGGAGAGTTGGACTTCAGGGGGGTGTCGACCATGGCAGACATTGTAGGGTGGGGTGGGGGAGCTTGCGTAGGAGGGGGGAGGGCGAAGATGGAGTTTGGGGACTAGGGGGGACTAAAGTTTAGGGCGGCTTGGGATATGAGGTTTTTGAGAACTGCTGAGAGCGGATGAATTAGAGTAGTCAACACAATGAGAGGCGGCTTCATCTGCCGTAAGAGGCTTGAGGGAAGGCAGTGTGCTGGCTTCAGCCGTAAGATTTAGTAAATCCCGCCTTGGACGGTTCGTGAAAACATATGAAGATAGCGCCGAATGTACTTGCGACGAGCGTCGGCGTCCACGAGAGCAGTGCACAGAGAGGGTGTGAGCGCGATCCCATCCGTTCGCGGTAACTCGATCACTTTCGGCTGCAGGACCTTTCCTCGAGATCAGAGAAGCAGGAAATCATCGCGGGACACCTTGAGCAGTATATAGAGGTGGCGTCGTGGACCTCTGACTTACAATTGCGATATGTAAGACTTTCTATGACTATGTGGAAAATGTCTGGGTGTGGATAATTTCACTTTCAATTTCCGGGAACTACGTGCAATCGAGATCTTTCTTACTAATACCGCCATTCAACCACCCACTTCAAGAGTACTAAAAGTTCAAACAAGATGGACGCGAAGGCCGTGAAGAAGCTCAAGGTACATTTCCCCTTGGCGCCCAAGACGCTCCCTCTTTTCATTTTTAAACCTCGATTCAACCACTCACCCCGCGCTCCACAGGTCGCCGAGCTCAAGTCCGAGCTCAAAAAGCTCGGTCTCCCCACCGACGGTCTGAAAGCCGTTCTGGTCGCTCGTTTAACCTCCGCTCTCGAGTCGTCTGCGAACGAGGAAGTGAAAGACGACAATGGGGTAGCGGACATGGAGGTTGAGGAGAAGGTTGTGGAGCCGCCCCCTGCTAAGAAGCAGAAGAAGGAGCCTGTTGCCGCTCCTGCCCCTGCCCCTGCCCCAGCCCCTACTCCCGCCCCTGCCCCCGCTCCCAAACCACGCCCCCCGCCCCCGCCGCCCCCAGCCTGCCCCGTCGTCCCCCTCCCCCAACCCGCCCCCCCCAAAACCAAGCCCAAAACCTCCCCCCAAACCTGCCCCTATCTCGACACAATTCACCGCCCCCTCCTCGACTTCGACCAGCTAAAAACCTGCTCCGTAACCCTAACCCGTTCCTCAGTCTACTCCTGCCTAACCTGCGGGAAGTACTTCTCAGGGAGGGGTAAGTCGAGTCCGGCGTTTACACATTCGGTGGAGTTGGGGCATAATGTTTATGTTAGTTTGACTGGACCGGGGGGGTTACCTACGGATCCCAAGGTGAGACACGACGTAAGGAGTTGCGGCCGAGCTTCCACTGACACCGACGCTGCGACGAGCGGCGAGCGAAGCGAAGCGACGAGTTAGTTTAAAGTGTTTTTAATAATGCTCGTCGCTTCGCTCCGCGTACTCGTTAGGGTCAACTCAAATCCTCATTTCACGACAGCAGACTCAACATCTAACTCCGCCCCCCCCCCTCCCTCAGTTCTACTGCCTCCCCGACGGCTACGAAATAAAAGACGAGCCCTCCCTCCGCCCCATCCGCTCCGCCGTCAAACCCACCCATACCCCCCTCTCCGTCTCCACCCTCGACCAAAACGTAGAACTCTCCTCCGACGCCTTCGACAACAAATACCTCCGCGGTTACGTTTCACTTAATAATCTTAGTAAAACGGATTATATTAGTACGAGCGTGCAAGGGTTGTGTCATGTTAAGAGTGTTAGGGATTATTTTTTGTTGGGGAAGGAGTTGGAGTTGGAGGGGGCGAGGTGAGAAACTGCGAGGAGCGAACCGCGACAGTTACGAACTCAATATTTGCGCGAGTACTGAGGAGAAGCGCTGTAGCTTTGGTCTAAACGCACAAGCCTCTTTCTTCGCTACGCTATTCTAACTCGTCGACGCCAATCTTCGTGCGACTCTCTACGCTCGTCGCAGGAATGGGGTTAATTTGCAGAGTGGGCAGGTTGGGTGTTTGGTTTTGAGGTTTGGGGAGGTTGTTAGAAAGGTTTGGAGTGAAGGTGAGATGGAGAAATAACGAAGCGGCAAGCACGTAAATTCAACCAATAACGTCTAACAAGTCTACCCCCCCCCCAACAGGTCGCTTCCGAGTCGCTGTCGACCCGCAGGACTTAGTCCAAGAAATCGTCCTCCAATCAAAGGGAAAATTCCAAATCGGCAAACAAGGCAACGTCAGCGACTTCATGACTTGGCTAATCAACATGCTCCACCGCGGGTTACTAGCCTTAATGGATAAGAAATCCCGCAAGAAAAAAACCACCATCATCACCGAATCCTTCCAAGGAACAGTCGTTGTACGTAGTATAACAACTCAGAAAAAAGACGCCTCAACCGAAAACTCCGAATTCGATGACTCCGTACTCTCAACGAACAAAAAAGGGTTAGGAGAAGAATCTGCGGAATTGGAAGTATCTGAAACGGACACTACTACGAACTTCCTGAATTTGACACTTGATATACCTCACAAGCCGCTGTTCAAGGACGATGATAAGGGCGGGTTGGTTATACCGCAGGAGCCGATATCTGAGTTGCTTGGGAAGTTTGATGGGAAGAGGTATTTGGATGCTGTGCAGGGGGGAAATTTGACGAAGAGGAGGTACACGATTCAAAAGCTACCGAAATACCTCGTTTTACATTTGGGGAGGTTCACGCAGAATCAGTTCGGGAAGACTGAGAAGGTGAGGGACTGCGAGGACGAACCCCAGCGAGGAGCGAAGCGACGAGCTCTGGGAATGCGACTATTACACGCTCCTCGCACTAAGAAAATTCTAAATTAACTCGTCGCTTCGCTCCTCGCAGAACCCGACTGTCATCACCTTCCCGGTCGATAACTTGGCGATGGGACAGTATTTGGACTTCAACGGTGGAGGATCGATCAATGCTCCGAGCACTGAGATGCTGAACAGTATGTCGGTTTCTGAGCTCAAGTCCACCGCGGAGAAGGTGAGAACGAAAACGTCGCTTCGCAATCTATTCGCATTCTAACTCGTTTGTCGTTTGCTTCGCAGCTCAAAATCCCTAACTCCTCCATGACTGGAGTCGAGAAGTCCGACCTGATCAACCTCTGCTCCTCCGCCCTCTCCTCAACGACTTCGAACTCCTACGATCTCGTCGCTTCCGTCTGCCACTCCTCCGACGTGAACGTGGAAACCACTGCCGTCGACCACCTCCAAGAAGGAGGGTACAAGGCGCACGTGAGGCACGACGCCAGTCAGCAGTGGTTCGAGATTGACGATCATGATGTTAAGCCGACGATGCCGCAGTTGGTTGCGCTTAGTGAGAGTTTGGTGCTTATCTTTGTGAAGAAGGAGTGATAGGTGTTTTTGGGGTAAGGGGGGGGCTTGGAGGGGGGGGCGAGTGAAGAAGCTAAAAAATAAGGTTGAGAAATAATCTTTATGCAAAATCCGTGCAATTTCTTTTATTTACTTTGTTTCCCCTTCCCCGCACTCACTTCTTCCCTCCTAAACTTCCCAACCTCTCCGCATTCATACTAGCGTAAGGTGTGGGTCTTGCTACTCTTCCCGCTTTTCCTCCTCCAGGGCGGAGAACGCCTCCTCCAGGACGGGGGACGTTGGCGGCTCCTCCTCCGACGCGTCCTGCGGCCGCGGCTCTGACTCCGGCAGGGACTACGAACGGAACGAAACCAGCGACGGTGG
>BLQM01000140.1:60894-79995 GCA_012489335.1 Triparma laevis f. inornata
GGGGGGGGGGAGGAGGAGGAGCGGATTTGCTCTTCTCAGCAGCAGGGGCAGGAGCTGGAGCCCTAACCGTCGCCCTGACGGCTGGCGCAGTGAAATTCTGTTGAAAAGCAACCCCAACGGCGTTGGGAGTGTTTTCAGTCGTGCACGCAACCCCAGCAGCGACTTCCCCTCCAAGCAATCCCTTCTGCTGCTGTCCCCTCCCCCTCGCCCACTTCACGTCGACGCCCTTACCCAGAACCACCACCCCCATCGCGCTCGCCGCCGCGAGCTCCGCTCCCGCTCTGCTCTGAAACTCCACGAAGGCGAAAGACCCGTCTCCGCCGATTCGCACTCCGTCGATCACTCCGTACTGCTCAAAAACGTCCCTCAAGCTATCCTCCTTCGCTCCCGCCGGCAGTCCCGCGACCCACAGAGTCTTCACCGCACCGTCAACGGGCGGTTTAAGCGGTTCCCTGCTTTTCTCGTACCTCTCCATGCTCTTTCCCTTCCCGGCGCTGCGAGGAGCGGCGAGCGTGTTAGTGGTGGAGACAGCGAAACTCGTCGTTTCGCTCCTCATGGAGTCCTCATGGAGTCCTCACAGGTCCTCATGGAGTCCTCATGGAGACTCATTACGACCGTAATTGTCGCATTCCCAGCTCGTCGCTTCGCTCCTCACAGCCTTACCTTTTCCCATAGAACCTATCCCTAATATCCTGATCCATGCTTCCCTGACCTTCCCCTTCCCTCCCCTTCTCGTGTCTGAAAGGGCACCTTTCTCCACGGTTGCACTCTCCTCTAGCGAAGAAAGAGCATAGTTTGGGTAGGTTCCTTTCGTAGTTAGGTCCTGCGACAAGCGTAGCGAGGAGCAGCGAGCAAAGTCTCGCGTGTTAGTAGTGGAGATAGCGAATAATCGGAGGGAACTTCATTATTCAACTCGTCGCTTCGCTCTTCGCTATCGTCGTTCGTTTCTCGCTGTCATCATTCGCTCCTCCCACCCTCTCACCTTTTCTCGCCATCTTCATTAACGCAGCGTTAGCGGCTTCGTTTTTAACCATAGCCGCTCCTGAACTAATGTCGCCTTCGCGTCTCGCGGCGTCCCAGTTCATGTTAGCGTCAGATTGTGGGACCGCGACGAGGGAGGCACCTGCACCGTATTCCTCTAGGACTTTATCGCGGAGGGCTACTGGGAGACCGTACTGAAGGTCGAAGATGCAGACTTGGCAGACGTTCTTCGCTTTGGCGCAGGCTTGGCAGATGACGGTTGATTTGAAGCGACCCTTTGAACCGGCTTTCCAGCGGAATACGGCGAAGGGCTTTTCGCAGATTTTGCAGGGGTTGCAGTGTTGTTCGACGGTCATGCGGACGTAGGGGTTGTCGCCGAGGCAGGTTTCGCAGGTTATGGGGTAGGTGGAGGTTTCCCAGTCTTGTTTGGCGCCGTCGGTTTTGCGTTGCATGCCGCGTTCGGTCATGTTTGGGGTTTGGGGTGGGGTGGGGGGGGAGGGAGGGGAGGGGGGTGGTGAGTTTGGGGTGGTCGGGGGCGAGAGTTTATTTGGAGGAAAGGAGGGGAAGCGGGGGCGGTAGAAGGAAGTAAGGTGCTGTTTTGGAGGAAAGTAGGTGCTTGGTGTGGCTTGGGTTTAGTGTGCTTTGATTGAGATTGCGTATGGGCAGAGGAATTGAGGATTAAAGCTGGAGCCAGAAATGCCATTTTGGGTTCACAGCACTGGGACAATATCAAGCCACACATCGCATTTGACGACCCAGAAATTAAATATTGCGAGCTAAACCCCATATTCTCGTTACCATAAAATACCCATTACCCCCTAGCGCTCTAATTTGAATCAATTCAGACTCATTGGCGGCGCGTGACTTCTACGTCGTGCGATCGCCCCTCCCCTCCGTCATGTTCTCCTCCTCTCCGCCTCCTCGCCCCTCCCCCTTTTCATCCCTCAAACCCTACACCAAGTACGCCCCCCTCCTCCTCCTCCTAATAGTCAACGCCCTCGCCCTATCCTTGAGCACCCTCTCCATCGATGACGACGCCTCCTCCCTCAATTTCCCCTCCCGTTCCCTCAAAGACGGTAAAAACGCCCTCACAGGCCACAAATACACTTCAATCTTCATCGATCCCCCTCCCCTCTTCCCTATAACCTCCCGCACAATCCTCGGTTTCACTTTATCAATCTTTGGTCTTCTCCTAGCCGCCGGAGGCGGAATAGGTGAGAAGCAGCAAAGGGCGCTCAGCGACGAGCCTTGAACAACGTTATTTCCGTCCGCACTTTTGCTGCGCTTCACGCGTCTCAGACGTCGAAAAAACAAGGCTGCGAATGTTATCGCCACGCAAATATTTCTAATTCGCCGCTCCTCGCTACGCTCGTCGCCGCAGGAGGCGGTGGAATCCTCGTACCTCTCTACACTCTCGTGTTAAGTTTCACACCCAAACACGCTATACCTTTAAGCAACATAACCGTATTTGGCGGTTCCCTAGCAAACTTCATTCTAAACTCCTCAAAACGTCATCCTCTAACGAATCGGCCCTTGGTGGATTGGGATTTGATACTGGTTATGGAGCCGGTTACTATTTTGGGGGCGTTGGTGGGGGCTATTGTTAATAAACTTTTGAATGATGTTGTGCTGGCGATTTTGTTGGTTGTGCTTTTGACTTTGACGGCGAATAATAGGTGAGAGGAAGAGAGAGGAGCGGAAGAGTGGAGGAGTGGAGGAGGGGGGAGATGAAAAATGCAATCATTTCGAGTTCTAACACTCTCTCTTCGCTCGCTCGCTCGCCCCCCCCCCACTCCTCAGCTTGAAGAAGGCGTTCAAGATGTACAAGAAGGAAACGAAGGAAATCGAAAAGAGGAAACGACAAAAAGATGTCGAACTCACCAACCAAGTCAAGAGCGAAGAGGAAGGAGGAGAGAGCGAGAACCTCCTCCCCAAGGGCGTCTCCGACGAGGTAAGACGCTGCGAGGACGAAGCCCAGCGAGGAGTGAAGCGAAGAGTTGATATATCGCTCTCGCTCCTCGCTACAGTAAGCACGTTATACTAACTCGTCGCTTCGCTCCTCGGACGTTCGTCCTCGGCTCCTCGCTACGCTCGTCGCAGCTCCTCGACGCCGAACTCTCCACAATCTTAACAGAAGAGTCAACCATCTCCCTCCAAAAAGTCCTCTCCTTAACAATCCTCTTCATCTTCATCCTAACCCTAAACATCCTAAAAGGCGGAGGCTACTACTCCCCTCTAGGCATCCACTGCGGATCTAAAGGTTGGTGGTTCTCCAATTTTTTAATGACCCTTTTAATATTTTTATTCATGTACAAAGTCCGCCTTTATCTGGTCAAAAGGTATCACACGAAATCCAGGGTTAACTATAGGTATGTTATCGGGGATATACAGTGGAGTGAGAGGAATACGGTGGTGTATCCGATGATTTGTACAGTTGCGGGAGGGGTGGCGGGGATGTTTGGGGTTGGAGGTGAGGAACTGCGAGGACGAGGAGCGAAGCGACGAGGATGTGTGTCTCTCTCCTCGCATTAAGAACACTCTAAACTAACTCGTCGCTTCGCTCCACACCTCGTTAATGCTCCTCGCTACGCTCGTCACAGGGGGAATTGTTAAGGGACCGCTTATGTTGGCTATGAACGTGCACCCGCAGGTTAGCGGTGCTACTAGCGCTACGATGATATTGTACACCAGTTTTACGGCTACGACTAGCTTTTTTGTTTTCGGGTTGGTGGTGTGGGATTATGCTGTTGTCTGTTTTTTTTTGGGGTTTGTGGCGACGTGGATTGGGCAGGTTGGGATGACGAAGTTGATGGAAGGGAATGAACGGAACTCGTATATAGCTTTCAGCATAGGGGGTGTGGTTGCTGTTAGCGCCGTTATGATGGGAATTCAAAGCATCATCAGCTTAGCGGAGGGAAAGACTGGAGGTGGAGGCGGAGGGATTTGCGGTTAAATTCTAATTGCTTACGTTTCCAATTCAAAATCAAAAGTCATTATTATTGTACGCGCATGTGTTGTTAAAATGTTACATTTCGCTCGGTTTAGGAACGCGACCTTCATCATACATCTCTTCCCCCTCCCCTGGTCTGACCATATCTAAAACCTTCAGCCTCGGTTTTTTCCCCTTCCAATCTGCAGCAAGCGAAGCAAGCGCGAGCAAGGCGCCATAGGAAGCGTGTTAGTGGTGGAGATAGCGAAACGAGGAGTGACCCAATATCGTACAATTTAGCGAGGAGCTGAGTAACTCGTCGCTTCGTGACCAAATATCGTATAATTTAACTCGTCGCTTCACTCCTCGTTGTCATCGTTCGCTCCTCGTAGTTTCTCACCTATCCTATAAACGTACACTCCTCCCAAAAACGAAGTCGCCACGAAGTGTGGTCGTTCTGTTGTTGTTGTTGTTTCTGTTTCTGTTGTTGTCGACGGGTAGGCTCGGACAGACGTCCACATTCCACTCTCATCTTCGCAATGACTCATTATCATTGAGCCATTGTCGACGTTCCAAACTTTAATCGTTTCATCCTGCAACTCATGGTTAGTCGTCGTTGTTGTTGTCATCTTGTTGTCATAACCCCCACCCTAAACCTTGTTCCTCACCTTACTAACCGTAACCACCAACCTCCCTCCACTCTCTCCCGCCCCCTCCAAGAACGCGCACCCAACCGCATCCTGCTGATGCCCCTCCAAAACCTGCACCGGAACCTCCGGCTTCCTCACATCCCAAACCCTCCCCTCACAACCGCTCCCATCAAAACCCTTCGAAGACGAACAAACATAATTGCAACAAGAAGACGTATCTACGTCTAAAGGAAAATAAACGTACTTCCCGAAAGTCAACGAAGTCGTTGCGTGAGATGACATGTTGGAGATGATTCGAACGTCCCAGATTCTCATGGTTAGATCTTCTGAGCCTGCAACGAGCGTAGCGAGTCGCATGAAGATTGATGTTGACGAGTTAGAATTACGAAGCGATAACAGTGGCGTCGTTATCTAGACTGGATCAACTAGCTCATCCGAATAACAGAATCAGCATTCGTAGCTTCGCTCCTCGCGGTTCCTCACCTTGAGCGAATTTACACCCGCCGTCTTTGAAGAAGCGGAGGCAGGTTACGAGGTTTCGAGATATCTTCGAGGTTGATGTGCATTGTGCAGTTGTAGCGTCCCATACCTATTTGGATATTGAAACGTGTGAAATACGGTGAAGCGTCGTTCGCACGTTAGAAGAATTTGAATTTTTTGTTTTTTGGAACACACGAAATCTAATTTTGTGCGATCTCACCTTAACAGCATAATCTCTTCCACCGCTTACGACCATTTCCCCTCCACTCGTTGCGCTAACTGCCATAACAGTTAAAGTGTGTCCATGAAATTCACAGCCGGCGCCTTGGAGAGTCCAAGCGCGGACGGTTGTGTCGCGAGACGCAGAGAAGATCGTGCCTGTTGAGGAGCAGCCTGGGGGATGGAGGGAGGGAGGGGGTGAAGGGGTTGTGAGATTGTTTAGGATTTTGAACGGTTGTAGTGTTGTTGCTGTTGTGACTGTGTGTTTTGCGAAACCCTTCTTACGAACGTTTCATCGCTCGTACTCAAACACTTCTTCCACGCATGTTATCCTATTTCCCCCCCCACCCAAGCACACCGGGATACCGTCCGCAAAACGCTTAGCACACGTTACCAGCGTCACAACCTAAACAGTCCCCCACTATCCTGAACGTTTTCAAGTTCGTACACGTCCTTCATAACCCAAAAATCAAACCCACGGCACCCCAATTATCATACTCCTTTATGTCTTCCACCTCCTCTGTGTGTCGTCTCACCTTCCACACAATTAACGCTCCTCTCATGACCCTCAAAAACTTTAACCTACCCCCCCCCCCAATATCCGTAACCGCAACCCTATTATCATCTCCACAAGTCACTATTGAAGAGTTTAGCCAAGACGAACCTAATACTGCGCCCGAATGAGTGCGCTCTAGAAGGTTATAATCTGGCCCCTCTGCTAATAAAGGTTCGGATCTGGAGCGCGGGGTGCACATATTTTGCCCCATATTGTGCCTTGGAACTATTGAATTCTACGTGCGTTGTCGGGGGAGGGCAGGAGGATAACTTGATTTTGAACATGAAATTTTTGCAGGAGGAAATTCACATTACAGGATCCTTGCTTTTGAATTACACGGTCGCAAGCAGTTAAACAACTTCACGCCACCAAAAAGGACATTTAAACATATCCCTGAAAACCCTCCAAATAACCCCAAAATCTTACCCCCTCCCCAAATCCCAACCTTGCCTCCATCCCGCCCTCCCCAAAAATGGACGATCTAATCTCCCAACAACAGCTCGAACTCTCCCGTCTCCATCAACTCCGTCAAAGCCGTAATAACGAGTTCACTCGTGATGCTATTAATTTGGCGATTTTTGAGAGCAGAGAGGAGAGGGGAGAGGGGGGAATTAAACAGGTAAGGTAAAGTACGAAGTAGTGAGTATGCTGCAGCCTGCACAGCTATGAAGCCTGTGCCGATCACGAGGGCGATTGCCTTGCCTATCTACTTACTGGTGTAGTCCGATCAGTGCCCGCACATCGTAGCCTGGGATCAGATTGGCCCGTATGCTTCGAGGATCTTCGAGAGCAACTCTTCTCCGTCAACTCGCTCAAAGTCTCCCGTCTATAACGTCAATCCTTATCTTCCTCTCAAAAATTCGTAAAGACTAACACCTCATATTTTCCTACAGCGAGTCCCAAATTCTCAACCCACAAATTCCGCCGCAACATTAATAGAAAATTCAACTGACAATACTCTTCCATCACCTCCCCATTCTTCCCATCATTCTAACGCAATGTCATGGCAACGTAAAGTAAAATCCACTGAAGGTTATTTAACCGAATCTCGTTACACTTCTGATCGTTTACGTGCCGGTTTCGGTAAAAAACCTTCCGAAACCTTAAAACAAAGAGAGGCGAAATACGCTCAAGATCGGGAAAGCGTGAATCTAAATTGGCTCATGGACGAAGGAGGGGGGGGAGGGCAGGGTAACGAGGAAGAGGATTGGTTAGGTTCTCTTCATAAGAGTTTAGATGATGCTAATTTAGAAGGTGAAAATAATGCGAAGTATGATGAAATGGAACGGGAACTATTCAACGCTGTGGAAGCGTTAGAGAGTCAAAAGGCGGAGTCGTCTCGTGTGAAGAATGAACTTGTTAGGGTTATGGTTGAAAGGGATGATCTTGTTGAGGTTTTGAGTTCTAAACCTAATGAGAAACCACCTGTGAGCGTTGAGGTGTTGAGGAAGTTGAAGGAGGATGTTGGGGAGATGGTTAGAGAGGCGGAGAAGAGGGAGAAGGTTGAAGAAGATTTGAGGGTATTGGTGAAACACAGTGAGGAGAGGTGTGAGGATATGGAGAGGAAGTGGTTGGAGGAGCAGAGGGTTGTGGAAGAGGAGTTGAAGAGGATGGGGAGGTGGAAGTTTGAGGCGGAGAAGGGGTTGGAGGAGTTGGAGAGGGAGAAGGATTTTTATAAGAAGAAGTGGGAGGAGGGGGGGGGGGTGATTGAGAACTTGAAGGGGGAGATTTTGGGGTTGAAGGAGGGGGAGCCGTTGGTAGTGAAGGAGGAGGTGCTTGTGGTGGAAGAAGAAGACGTGGTTTTGGAGGAAGACGAGGAGGAGAAGGAACGGGAAGCGTTCCGGCAAGCAGTGGCGGCGTGGAGGGTAGACACTGAGGACATCAGCAAGGCGAGCTCGGGCGACAAAATTTTGACTGCGCGGTCAACGAAGAAGGAGGAAGAGGGGGACGAACAGGAGGAGGAGGGAGCTTCGGAGGAAGTGCTAGACGTTCTGGCTGACATCGAAACGGACGAGCAGTATACTGCTCCACCAGAAACGCTTTCGCCCGCGCCGCCCACTCCCAACCCCAGGCCGCTATCGCTGAAAATGCCCAAGTCCGCGACTAGCTCTCCCGCTTCCCGCGGAAACGTCAGCGACGACGACTCCGAAAAGTCAATAGAGTGGGAGGCCTCCTCGCTGACCCCCGGCAAGAGCAAGAGTCCCTTGATGTCCTCAGCGTCGACCGCAGCTCTACAGATGATCAACGCTCGACCGAAAGCGAGCATCGAACTTAGCAAGCCCAAGATGGCCACGGTGCCCAAGGCGAAGCCGACTGCGAGCCCGATGAGGAAGGGAAAGGGCGGGAAGCGCGTTAGGAAATCTCCGGCCAAGTCGCCGAAGAAGAAGGCGGAGGCGGTGGATGTGGATGTGGATGTGGATGTGGGGGTGGGGGTAGGGGCGACGGTGGGAGCTATGGTAGGAGCACCTCGGGCGACTCCAGACTCGCCACTATCTCCTCCCATCCCGCCCAGAAGAAAGAAGAAGGCAAACGCTGGCACCGAAGCTGTACCTGTCGTACCTGTCATGCCATCGCCTCCCTTCCCCAGCAACCTTCCACCAGCGCCCCCTCCAATCTCCTACAAAGTCCCCCCCCCCTCAATAGTCCCCTCCGTAGGACCCTACGCAGCTCAGACTACTGAAACTCCGGACTTAATTAATCCACCGGAAATAATGAGGCAGGATTTAGTCGTCACGCAAGAACTTCAGATGAAGTACGCGAGGGAGAAGACGCCGGATAGGAAGAAGAAGAAGAAGAAGGGCATGGGAACGAAGAAGAAGGCTAAATAAATTGTTATTGGTTTGGGCTTTCAAACAGCTTTATTTTAGTTTTAAATTTTTTGCTGAGCGGGAGGGGTGACGGAGAGGAGTCGTTGAGCACGGAGGTATTCGACGATTTCGGATGTTGTTGGTTGATCATCAAGTTCATCCTCCATATCATCGTCGCTATCTTGGGACCTAAAGACGATGTAACGTCGATGGGACCTCACGTCGATGCTGGAGTTTTCTAGCTTGTCGCAGCCGAAGAAGACGTCGCGGCCGAGCGTTTGAAGCGAGTCCGGGATCGTCATCGATGTTAGGTTTGAGCAACGGTTGAAGGCTAGTGCCTCTTATTTCTTGAAGGTTTGTGTGGAGGAGATCGACATTTTTTAGACTGGAACATTAGTTAAAAGCGTAGCTACCAATTGATATTAACGTCGTTGGGAAAGATACGGTAGTCAAACTATGGCAGCTACAGAAGGCAGCATGACCGATGCTCTTAATGCCCTCGGGGATATCAACAACGACGAGATTGGCAGCATAAAAGCAGCCGAACTTTCCGACCTTCGTAACATTTAGAAGGAGAACCACCCGCATTGCGAGCTTACGCCTCTCCCCTCGAGCCTCACTTATATCCTTCCCATCGTGAATCATAATCTCGCCGCTCTTCACGCCCTCATTGATCAACGCGTCCGCCGTGGCCTTCCACGCCTTCGTCGCCAACTTCAGCCTCATCAACGTATCCCCAGGGACGAGCTCAGCCAAGTGTGTTCTGAACTTCAGGTGTGTGCATGAACTGATCGGTCGTCGCAGGGACAGTGGAAACAGTCGTCGAAGTCATCGAATTATCAGCCGCCGGCACCTCCGGAATCCCCTCCTCATCCTCGTCCTCCTCGTCTCTCACTCCCCTCTTCACACTTATTTTTCGGCTTTCGTGGCCCTCATTAGACTAGGTGGCTACAGAATTGGACATCGTGATACGTAGGTTTCGAGAAATTGACTGCTAAACTTTCTCAAATGTTCTTCCCTCAATTTTTAGTGGTGTCGATTTCACAGTCCCACACGCAACCCCAGAGTCTGTTGCTCTTTCTACGTACACTCCTGCCCACCAGTCCCCCCTCAATTCCCTCAACACACACGAAACGAACCCAAAAACGAAATCCAGCCCATCCCTTGATTCGCCAGCGACCAACTCAGCACTCTGTCTCCGAATGCGCCTTCTCCCCGTTCGCGCTCTAGGTCTTATCGGTTCCGTCCTCTCCCCCTTCGCCCCGCGCACCCATCAATCTACTTGCACGTCTCTTCACATGTCCTCCACCTCCTCCCCCACGGCCTCGCCCAAATCTTGGGACGATCTCGGAACGTTCCTCATCCCTAAACCGGACAAAGAAAACGGCCCGACCAATCCTCAAGCCACGCTCCGCCTCTTCGGCCAGTCCGAGTCCGACGTCCGCGTGACGCTCTACCGCGACCACCACGCCTGGTGTCCTTACTGTCAAAAAATCTGGCTCTACCTTGAAGGTGAGGGTTAGCTCGACTGAAGACGATGTGCCGCTCGAGCCACGAGGCACTAAGGACATCATTCTATACTAACTCGTCGCTTTCCTCGAAGAGCACAAAATCCCCTACCGCGTCCGCAAAGTAACCATGTTCTGCTACGGCGACAAGGAATCCTGGTACCGTCAGGTCTGCCCTTCCGGCATGTTGCCCGCTCTCGAAATCGATAATCAACTTATTACCGAAAGCGACGTGATTCTGATGAATCTTGACCATGTTTTCGGGCCGATTGAAAGTAGTCCGAAGCTTGATAGCGATGAAGCCTACGAGTTCCGTCGTTTGGAACGGAAGTTGTTCGGGGCGTGGTGTGATTGGCTGTGCCGTCGTCACATGCCGATGACCGGTGGAGAGTCTAGGGCTGAGCAGGTGAGCATCACTACTTGAAGAATATGTGTACTCTCGAGTAGCTTACTAACTCGTCGCTTCGCTCCCCCTAACATGCTCCCTCCTCGTAGAACTTCAAATCGGTAGCCTCTGAAGTGGACGCCGCCCTCGCGAAATCTGCCACCCCCTTCTTCCTCGACTCTGGCTTCTCCATCACCGACATCATCTTCACCCCCTACATCGAGCGCATGTCCGCATCTCTGACCTACTACAAATCCTTTTCCCTCCGAGCCAACTACCCTAACATAAACAAGTGGTTCAACGCAATGGAACAACGAGAAACCTACCTAGGCACCCAATCCGATTTCCACACCCACTCCCACGACCTCCCCCCCCAAATGGGAATGTGCGTAAGCAACGGCACCCCCGAAACTCGCGAAACCATGGAAAACATCGACACGGGAATCCCGAACTCTCCCCACTTTGAGTTTGAGACTAGCACGGAACCGAAGGAGGACGCGAGTTTGGAAGCGCTTACGAGGTGTTACGTTCATCGGGAGCAGTTGATTGATGTGAATCCGTCGAAGGATAAGCCAAAATTTGACGAAGCTCTCCGTTGCGCCTTGACCTACTTGGCGACGGACACCCCGTGCGCTCCGCCCAAGGGTACGGCGCCGGGTTTGCGTTACTTAAGAGATCGTGTGTCGGTTCCTAGGGACATGTCGCTGCACGCGGGGAGGAAGTTGAGGTTGGCGTTGGAGGTCATTGCGAGTTTGGACGGGGAAGGAGAGGGACCAGAGATCAGGGACGGGGATAGGAGGGATCAGAACCCGGTGCCGTTCGTTGAAGCGAAGGTTGCTAGGGAGGGAGCGAGGGTTTAAAGAAAAGGTTTTGTTTTGAACTTTTGCAAGAAAAAGACATGTTTGTGCTTTGATTATTTTCCATCACCGTACGCATAGTCTCCACAACCAATACCCCCAAACCGGTCGTCCTTATCGAGTTGCTTTAAGACACTCTCCCTCTTCTTCCTCTTCTTCCCCCTCTTCTCCTCCTCTTTCTTCTTTTCTTTCTCAACGTCTTCCAACTTCTCCCCCTCTCCTAAACTCAAATATTCAATTTGCGCTCTCCGACCCTTGTGCATAATGTGATACGGGATCAACATATTACAACCATAGAACGCGTCTTTGTTATCACCGGGTTCACATTTTTTTTCGTAGTTGTCTATAAGGGATCAGGGGAGTTTACCAACGGTTTCTAAATTCTTACATTGGTAGAAAGCTCCTGCGTCCAAAAATTGAATTTTTGTATGCGAGAGGATAGCACTCTGCAGTGACTTGCAATAGTTGAAAGCAACTTTGCCGATCATTTCGAGAGTCGTAGGGAAAGATATGGTGGTCAAACTAGTGCAGTGGTAGAAGGCACCTTCATAAATGTCTGCGACTCGCTACGCTCGTCGCATGAGGATTGTTGTTGTCGAGTTAGAATTACGTAGCGGTGATAGTGGCGTCGATATCAAGACTGAAGCTACTGGCGCATACGAATTGTCGTATTTGCTGGTTGTCGCTTTGTTCTTCGCGACTTCGTACCTTTTACGCCTTCCGGTATATCCACAGTCATGAGATTCCTGTAGTATAAAAAATGACCCTCTTCCACGCAGTGGATGAGCGGTTTAAAAAAAGTGATGTTACCTTCTACGACAGAGGGGAGGATTTGCTGATGTTGTTCTCGTCGTTGTCGTCTTGGTGAAGGTCGGGGCTGCCCAATTCATTGTATAGGCCCGGCGGTGGGAACATCCTGTCTACTCAAAGTTAGGTACAAGAGACGTTGATAACCACAAAAATGTTTTCCTGCAGCTACCCCCTTAATATAAATTCCGCCCTCAACCAAATTATCTTCCGTTTTAATATGAATTCCAACACACGAACACCAAGATCGTTTTTGGGCAGTGTTTTGCTATTTCGTTCTCGCTGTTTTTCATCCTCGGTACTTCCCTGAATTGACGCCTTACACCACCCACGGCGCAACACTAGCAATTTAGCACCCAACCCGAACGGTCCCACCCCCTCAGACCCCCTCGGACCCGCTCTCCCCCCCCTTTTCCTTCTCTCACCTTGACAAAACTTAACGCCACCACCCCCACCTTAGCTCCCCTTAAACAAATCACCCCAACTCCACACCTCCTTCCACCACCCCACCCCTCAACATGCAAAAAATGCACTCCAAAATCAATGCCCGTTCCAAGTCCACAGACGGCGTCGCTTCATTCATCTTCCGCTGCCCCTGTTTAACCATGATCCTCTCTCTGATCCTTGTTCTGTTTTTCCTGATGATAATGAGCGGTACGGGATTGAAGGTCACGCTCGCACCGAATACTTGGTACGATACATCGAACATTAATACGCTTGAACAGTTCGGCTTCCAGGCAGGTTACGATCAGTGGGCTGAGATGATGACTGCTTCTAGCGTTTCAGCTGCAGCCGCAGACGCTGATTCTGGTAACACCACTCGAACGCAGACTCTGGACAGGCTCTTCCTAATCTTCGAGTCAGAGGACGGCGCCACGCTGCTGGAGAAGTCGAAGCTGGAGTTTATGAAAAAGGTGCAGGATGATTTCTTCGCTACGACGGACTTTCCTGATTGGTGCCGCTTGGACGCTGAGGGTGATGGCTCCTGCTTCGGTTACACTTCTCTCTTCGACAACAGTGCCGCCGGGAGTTTTTTCGACGCCGACGGGAACATTAAGCCCGAGGCCGAGTGGGATTCTATTATATCCTCCACTTGGTGTTCGGACGCTTCCACCAAGACTGCGCTGTCCATCACCATGGTCGACAAAGATTTCTCCTGTGACAACAGCGCCGACCCCTTCAAGGTCACATACTTTAAGAGTTTCCTTGACTTCGGAGGTCCACTCGAGGTGAGAAGCGGAGAGGCGAGGAGCGAAGCGACGAGCTAGAAGACAGAATTATGCAACGAGGAACGAACAACGACAACGAGGAGCGAACGGCTACAACGAGGAGCGAAGCGACGAGTGGACTATTATGATATTGAGACTCTTCGCTCCTTGTTGTCGTCACTCCGCTCTTCGCTGATAAAACACTTAGCTGTTTAACACAATTACACAATTCGCGTCAGTTGAGTCCCTGCATAACGATTCTAACACGGCTCGCTTTGCTCACCACTCCTCGCTTCGCTCGTCGCAGGGGTACGAGAGCGTCCAGAGGGACGTGGCAGAGCAGCACAGAGAGTTGGGGAACGGTTACATTTCCATCGTGGCGGCTCCTATTTTCAAGAAGGATCAGAAAACCGCCAACGACAAGGGCATCAACCTCTACTTTGGAGGTTTGAACCCCGTCGGAGGCGTAGCCTACGGCACGGTCTTGTCGTACCTGATGGCGGACATGATGCTCGCCACCGGCAGTATGTTCTTCGTGTTCTTGTACTTGCTTTTCAGGTTAGGAACTGCGAGGAGCGAAGCGACGAGCTAGAAATACGACAATTGCGCGAGAGATCCCGAGGAGCGGAGCGACGAGATTACGAAGGCGTCATAATTACAACGAGGGGGCTCTTCGAAAACGCCGCTCAATAGTTCAATTTGTCGCTTCGCTCCTCAGTTAGCCGCTCCTCGATTTAAGAGCATTCTAAACTAACTCGTCGCTTCGCTCCTCACCTCGTTAATGCTCCTCGCTAAGCTCGTCGCAGCCTCAGGTCGCTCTTCCTTAGCGCGATCGGATTCTTCGAGATTATAGTGTCCATACCCATGTCCTTCGCCATTTTTGCAATCTTGGGCAACAGCTACGTCAGTTTTTTGCAGTTCATGGGTTTGTGAGTCGCAGCGAGGAGCGAAGCGACGAGCTGAGAATAGATAATTAACATTCAAAACTAACTCGTCCCTCTCTTCTCTTCGCAGATTCATCATCATGGGAATCGGGGCCGACGATATCTTCGTCTTCATGGACGCCTACACCCAGAGCATGAGGGAGATGCACATCGAGGACGACGAGGAGAAGTTCCTGAACTGCTACTCGAGGAGTGCCCAGGCCATGCTCGTCACGTCTTGCACTAGCGGTATCGCCTTCTTCGCCACCGCGATTTCGCCTATCCCGGCCGTGTCGGCCTTTGGAATCACCATGGGCTTCATGGTGTTCTGCGATTTCTTCCTGGTCATAACGTGGTTCCCCGCCGGGGTGCTCATCTACGAAAAATACTTGAAGTACTTTTTCAACCCTGAAGGGAAGAGGAAGGTGAGGCCGAGGACGAAGCCCGCGAGGAGCGAATCGACGATGTAGTTCTTATTCTCTCTTGTAATAAATGCTCGAGCGAGCAGAGAGGCAGCGGAAAACTCGTCGCTTCGCTCCTCGCTACCACTCGCCGTGCTAGTTGAGTTAGCGAAACTCGTCGCTTCGCTCCTCTTCGCTTCGATATCTCCACCGCTAACACGCTCGCTTCGCTTCGCTCGCAACCCAGATCACTGCGGAAGAAACCATCGCCAACACCATGAAACCCAAGCTCGGAAAGGTCGAGACCTGGTTCAACGAGAAGTTCATGGGGTGGCAGGAGAAGGAGGCCTTCGGAAAGAACCTCATTTACTTCTTCGTGGCCCTCATCTTTGTCTGCTTCGGAGTCGCCGCCTCCTCCCTCAAGGTCACCGGGGACCTCCCCGCTAAATTTTCCGATGAGCACCCCTTCACCAAGTTCCGAGAGCTCTCCACCGCCGCGTTCGAGTCCAGCGGAGGGTGAGCCACCCACCACGAGGAGCGAAGCGACGAGCTGCGAATGCTACAATTACGGTCATAATTCCTCTACGCCAGTAGCTTCAGTCTTAATATCGAAACCACTACCACCGCTACGTAATTCTAACTCATTAATGCCAATCTTCTTGCGACTCTCTTCGCTCGTCGTAGCATCCCCAAGAGGGAGGTCAGCATCTTCTTCGGTGTCGACGCCAAGGATCCGGTCAACAGGGATGGTTTGGATCCCCAGGGCGACACGCTGGCGAACTACGCCAACTGGGATGCCGACCACGCTTTGACGAGCCACGAGGTGCAGAGCGCCATTTCCGAGCTCTGCACTTCCGTTGCCGCCGACTCCGACCTCGTGTTCAACAACGAGGTGTACTGCTTCGTTGACGACTTCAAGGCCTACTTGACCAATAGGGGGTTGTCTTGGGCCGATGAGACCCACGGCGAGCTCATCCTCTCCCCGGGTTTCATGGACTACCAGCGTTTATTATTCGTCCAGGTGCGTTAGGTTGCGAGGAGCGAAGCCCAGTGAGGAGCGAAGCGACGAACTGATAGTGCTGGTAGTAGGTCGTCTCCGCTACTTTCATCGTTACTTAATTCTAACTCGTCGTCGCTTCGCTCGTCGCAGCGCTACGCGACGGGAGGGCAGAAGACCGGCGTCGTCGTGGACGGCCACAGCTTGAACACCACCACCCTCGGCTACGAGCTCAATACAGGGGGCGCGGGCGACCTTAACGCGTTCTCATACATCACGTTCAACTCGACGCTACCGCTCAAGACGAACGAGCTGTCGTTGGGTGAGATGGCGGAAGTGTGGGGAAAGGTACGAAGTTGCGAGGAGCGAAGCTACGTGCTGGGAATGCGACAATTGCGTTCGCAATTCATCTGCGCTAGTAGCTTAGTCTAAACGCGAACAGCCGCTTTCATCGTTACGTAATTCTAACTCGTTAACTCCAAACTTCACGCGACTCGCTACACTCGTCGCAGTGGCAGGACCACATAGACACCCACAACGCGGCCCACCCCAACGCCAAGGGATTGCAGTTCTGCCTGATTTGGTACTTCATGCGGGCGGGCGAGGCCATCGTCTCCACCACACTGGTGGGAGTGACAATTAGTCTGGTCTTTGCGGCCATCGTTTTGGTCGTGGCGAACGCCAACTACATCATCGCCGGGTTGGCCCTTTTGACCATCCTCGCGGTCATCGCTTGCGTCAGTATGATGATGGTTATATTGGGTTGGAGGTGAGATAGAGGCAATGCGAGGACGAAGCCCAGCGAGGAGCGAAGCGACGAGCATAAAGAGCATAAAGAATATTCTATACTACGAGGAGCGGAGTGACGAGCAACAATAATCACTATATATTCTCGTTATTCGTCCAAATGGACTCGTTCAATGAGGAGCGAATAATCTATACTAACTCATCGCTTCACTCCTCGGACTTCGTCCTCGGCTCGGCTCGCAGCATTGACTTTTTGGGCAGCGTCTGTCTAATCGTCGTCATCGGACTTGCCGTCGACTACACGGTCCACTTTTGCCACAGCTACACTCACTCCCCTGAGGAGTCGCAGTTCAGCAGGACCAAGCAGGCGGCCAGGGAAATGGGAGGTGAGATCCTGCGAGGAGCGAAGCGACGAGCTGCGAATACAATAATTATGGGCGTAATTTTTCTGCGTCGGTAGATTTAGTCTAAATGCGCAAGCCTCTTTCTTCGCTACGTAATTCTAACTCGTTAACACCAACCTTCATGCGACTCGCTACGCTCGTCGCAGTCTCAATCGTCTCGGGCGCCGTCACCTCGTTCGGAGCCTCCATCTTCTTGCTGCCGACCGCCCTCACCTTCTTCAGGCAGTTCGGAACCTTCATGTGCGCGACCATCGTCTTCTCCCTCATCTTGTCGATCTTTTTCTTCTTGTCCTTGACGACCCACTACGGACCAGAGAGGAGAGCGGACGGCAACATTTCAGGCGGAGACATAGCGTGTTTGAAGAAGAAGCACAACAAGATCAGTGTGGGGGTCAAGTAATGGAGAGGAGTTTTGGGGGAGGGGTTGGGATCGTGGGTGGGAGGGAGAGAGGGTATTTGTGCCTATTATTTTAGGTTGCGTTTTTGATATAAAAGAAAAATAAGAGGAGAAAACTTTTCGTTAAATAAATCGTACTTTCACGCTTACTTTAACCTCTACTACTACTAATATCTCTACTTTTTCTCTACTCTACGTAACTATTTTTGTAATTTTCTTTGTTTTTCTAACTCTCTAAACTAACTCTCTAATCTCTCTAAACTAATTGCACCCCCTTTCCGTAGGTAGGCGCGGGACCGCCGTAGTGCTTGGCCTTTCCTACTCCTTTGCTGGCAGCCGCTCCAAAGTTGACGTTTCCGCCGTACTTCTTGGCGCTGCTCCTCCTCTGCGCCGGCCTTCCTCCTCCTCCACTGAGTCCGACGCCGTGCATTTTCTTGTGGGGGGCCTTCCTCCCTCCTCCTCCACTCCTCAGCTTGGCGAACAGCATGAAGGCAACCACCAAGACCAGCAAGCCGCCAACGCCGGCGGCGACCATGATACCATATTCTTCGATGAACTTGTTGATGTCAAATCCTCCGCTGTTGTCGTCATCGTCATCCCCAGGTCGTTCGTCGTAAACCTTGACGTCCTGCTCGTAATCGTCGGGCACACTGAAGTCTTCTTCCTTAACGTCCCAGTCATTTCCCCAGTCGGGCTCGGCCCTCAAGGCCTCGTCCAGCTTTCCGGTCTTGACGATGTTTAAAATCTTGGCCTTCAAGGCGTCGTAGTCCTCCTGGCTTTGTACGCTGTCCTTGAGCTCGTCGAGCTCAAGGAGTCCGTCAAGCGTGATCTCGATGTGGGGAGTGGGGGTGGGGGCGGGCGTGGGGTTTACGACAACGACCGCGTCGAGGCAGAAGTTTCCGGTGTAGGGAGCGCCGGCGCCGGGGAGAACGTTGGCAGAGTCCTTCGTCAATGTCCAGCTGATTTCGCTGGGGTAGCTTCCGCCGGTTAACTCCATGTCGTAGCACTTTCCGCCGGGGAGGCAGATCTCCTCCGTGCCGGAGTAGCTGGCGGAGAGCGTGGCGGAGGCAGTCACGCTACTGGTGGTGGCATCCTTGAACTGGGCAGTTCCTCCATTCCAACCGTCGCCGAAGGTGTCAGTCATTGAGAAGAGAAGGGTGGCTTCGCCGGCGCCGCAGCCGCCAGCCGCGGGCTGGGGAGGGGGCCAGGCCTGCTCAATGTGGGGGTTGCCGGCTCCGAGGAGCCTGTTCTCGGACTGGACGGTCATTTGCAGAGCGTTGCCGTAGCCAAGGAGGCGGAGCAAGACGCGGAGGAAGATGCTCCTGTCATCAACCTGCCAACCGTTAATCGTTATCCCGTCAACCCTGAAGACAATCGTGAAGGATAGGATGGAGACTCGGTAAGTCGCAGCGGGGGTGGGAGCGAGGGTGGGGGAGTTGGTGGGTGCATTAGTGGGGGGAAGGTAGCACTTGTAAGACTGGCAGATGGCGAGGCCGGCGCAGTCAGAGGACTGGAGGCACGAGTCGTTGGGCTGCGACGAGCGTAGCGAAGAGCATTAGCGAGCCGAGGAGCGAAGCGACGAATGAATTAGTTTAGATATTCGTAATGCTTGTCGCTTCGCTCCTCGTAGTTTCTCACTTGGCACTTGGGGCAGTCGGGGCCTCCGCAGTCGGTGTCGGTCTCAGATCCGTCGCGGAAACCGTTCTTGCATTGGGTGGTGGTGGGGGAAGGGGTGGTAGGGGAAGGAGTGGGGGAGTTTGTGGGGGACTTGGTGGGCGACTTGGTGGGCATGGCAGTATACTTGGTGGGGAAGGGGTGGGATTTTTAGTGGGGAGGGAGTGGGGG
>BLQM01000141.1:13590-26153 GCA_012489335.1 Triparma laevis f. inornata
CCATCTCCTTGACCTTCTTCCTACTCTGCTTCAGCTCCTTCTGTAAAGTTATCACAAGAGGATCGTTGCTCTCTACATGGAGGGGATCAAAGCTATCCTCGTTGCCCCTATCATCGTTATCCGACTCGTCGCCGGCGTATTTGCTCTCGTCCTGAGGGGCAGGCAAAGCGATGGCAGTAGTTAGCGAAAGAGAACACACACTGTGTGACGAACAAGAGGACTTCTAAAAATCACCTCCCAAGGGGTTTGGGTTTAGTGTAGTCGTGAGACGAGCTATTGACCCGTTTTCACGACCAACACGAATTCACGGAGAACAAAAATTAGGCCGTAAATCCTATTACAAGTAATATGACCCATTCCGAACCACAACGACACAAACACCAAGGCACAGTCCCATTTCCCCCCCATGGTCAGGTGACGAGCGGACGGGCTCGGGAAAAGGAAAGTAATAATTCATTTTCCTTGCCCGGCGCGCAAGTTCAGACAATTTCCACCCCTACCACCAACTCTGCAACAGACTTACCTTCGACTCGGACATGCTCCGAACTTTGTACTCTTGTACTCTTGTGTGTAAGGAACCCAATTAATGTGCGTCTCTTCGTCTCAGCCGTCTTCCCCCTCATCCCCCTCTACGAATAAATAACATTACTTCACCACCACCAGCGGTTCCAACCATGGACTCCGAGGCGGATACCGCCGGCACTTTTGTCACTTTATCCACTGACCTCTCCTCCTCCGCCCCTCGCAACACGGACATGTCCGATTTGACCCTAGACCCCGAAGACAATCCAGTTCGGCCTCCCTCAGGCAAGAAGGTTGGCTTTGCGGAAATGACCGAAACGGATAATAGCGAGGATAATAGCAACGTCAAGATGGTTCCACACCACAGCCCTCTCGGCCGCGTTACCTCGTTCAAGGAGAAGGAAACGGACGTGATCGAAACTGGAACTAGGTAAGGTCCCCCGACAACACCCCCGATATCTATGCACTCAGCACCCACAACAACCCCCCGACCTAACCCCAAAAATTACCCCCTCACCCCCCACCCCCTTTGCCCACAGAGCCCGATGGGCCCTCCCCTGGCGCCTCGTCCTCCTCTCCATCCAGCTCCTCACAACCTACCCCCACGTCCAATACGCCAGATACCCCACCTCCGCCCACTGGCAGCTCCTCGGCCTCTCCGGCCATTCCAGTACCCTCTTCTTCACCTGCATTCTGATGATCTCGAACCCTTGGAAGTACGAGGGAACTAGCTGGATCAAGGGAAATTGGCTCGAGCTTTTATCGGCTCTCCAGCCCGTCACGCAAGTGGCAATGGCGACTGTCGCCGAATACCGCACAGGAGACGGCCTAGCTACATCTTCTACCGGTTACACCTGCGTGTATATCCTCGTGGTGATCCTCCTCTTCCGTCGTCGTTACCGAATCCAACGACTCCGTCTAATGTCATCTTTCGGCCTCCAGAACCTCATCATGACCACGTTGCCCTTCATAACTTTTAGCACAGTTCTAAGCCTTATGTACCTCTTCACGGAGAGCGTGGGTTGTTTGCTTGAGAACACGAGCTACTCGAATGCGTGCTATGATATTACGATGTCGAACAACGCCTTCGCAATGGTGAGAGTGAAACGAGCACTGTGGGCGATTCTTCTTCATATTCCGGACGAGGACGAGGATCACCTGTACGCGCTGAGAGCGCAGAACGACCAGTTCAAGGACCGCGGAGCCAAGAAGGAGGCAGTCATCGAGACGGAGGCCAACGAGTACTTCGACTCCTAACACGGCTCGCTTCGCTCGCCCCCCAACTTTCAGGTATTCGTCGTGTTCGGATTCCTCCGAATTTGGGTCATTCCCTTTTCCCCCTCCATTTACACTCCTGCCCACATCGCGCAGTTCGACTTCAGGTGAGGCACCACGAGGAACGAAGCGACGAGCTGAAAATGGGAGGATTACGGGAGTAACAATGAGCCTTAGCGACGTGCTCCTCGCAAAGTAGAGAACGCGTGGTCTATGAACTCGTCGCTTCGCTCCTCGCCGGGAATGCGACAATTACGATCGCAATTCAGCTGCGCTACAGTATAAGTGTCAACGTGCACGCCGCTTTCACTCCCACCGAATTCTAACACGTTAACGACAATCTTTACACGACTCGCTGCGCTCGTCGCAGCCTTAACGAGATGATGCAGTTCATTTGCTTCCTGTTTGGCAGCATAAGCGGCGTCTTCCTGTTCGCCAGCAGTGCAGAGCTCGAGGAGGAGGTGAGACGCAGCGAGGAGCGAAGCGACGAGCTGGAAATGCGCTAATTACGGTCGTAATGAGTCTCCGTGAGGAGCGAAGCGACGAGTAAAGTAGAGTAAAGTAGAGAACGCGTTGTCAATGAACTCGTAGCTTCACTCCTCGCCGGGAATGCGATAATTACGGTTGTAATTCATCTGCGCCTGTAGCCTTAGTTTAAACGCACAAGCCGGCTTCACCCTCACCCTCACCCAATTTTAACTCGTAAACGTCAATCTTCATGTGACTCGCTTCGCTCGTCGCAGACCTTCAATTTTTACACTACGAAGAAGTTCCCTTTGCGAAGATCCATCAAGATGTTCTCTTTCGTTCTTCTGGTGATTGCCGTGGGCGTCTCCTTCCTGCCCCAAAAGATGTCCAATTCGTACATCGGTCTCAAGCTCAAGGCGTTGTTTAGCACTCGAAACCCCTTGGAACTTGGCAAGGTCTACCGCTACATTAGTCTCACGTTCTGCCTGTTGATCTTCTTCTGCCTTGACTTCCCCTTCTTGTTGTTCTCGACGAGGTTCTATTTCGACGACGACATCGATTATTTGTACAGACAAGGAAAGGTGAATGGATCCAATATCCAATATCCAATTTCCCCCCCTAACCCCCCCTCACCCTCACCCCACTCCCACCCCACTCCCACAGGAGCTCCGCATGGTGGCATTGCTCGCCTGGCCAATACTCCTGGTCAGCGTCAACTTGTATTTTTTCAGCCGACCGCGTGGATCGTCCATCATGCCGAAGCTGGTTTACTCCTTTCTGATTCTGCACCCGCTGTGTCTCATAATTGGAAGCCTCTTGCTGGGCGACGCCAACTCCTCCATCAAGCACGCCGCTGCCATGAGCGTCTTCATATTAAACTACTTCGCGACCAGCAAGGGCTTGCAGCACTTCGGGGCGCAGTCCCCCACGGTCATCAGTGAGCATCTGCAGAATTATTTGTTGAAAATTATGGGCATCATGGCCCCCGTCGTTTTCTTGTTCGCAGAGGGTGTGGGGTGTGCGTTGAGGTGAGAAGTTGCGAGGACGAAGCCTAGTGAGGAGCGAAGCGAGGAGCTAGAAGACAGAATTATGCAACTCGTCGCTTCGCTCGTCGTGGTCGACACCTCTTTCGTCGCTTCTCGTTTCTAACTCGTTATCGCGCTCGTCGCAGGTTTGGGAAGTTGAAGTGCGAAACCCTGGTTGATAGCAATCTGACTGTCAGCTTGCATTTGAGCATGTCAGTGATCTTCTACACGAGCTTTGGCTACACGTTGAAGGACTTGAGCATGAAGAACGTTGCTACATTGCAGGGGGCGAGCTTGCACACGGTAGCTCAAATCATATTTGTCGGGTTTTCGAGCTTTGTAAGCTTCCTAGTTTTTGGAATGAGGCCGGACATCGACTACATTGAAGATTTAACCATGGAAGGGAACAAGGAAGACTTGGTGAACGAAAGGACGCGAATCGCGTTGGAGGTGAGGCACTGTGAGAAGCGGCTGTACTTGATTTCTTTCAACTCGTCGCTACGCTCCTCGCACTGAACACTCTAAACTAACTCGTCGCTTCGCTCCTCGGGCTTCTTCCTCGCTACACTAATGCTCGTCGCAGATTTGCCTCGGCATTGTCAGCGGCATGTGGTGCCTTTGCTACCTCATTCAAGGGATGAAGGTCGTCTTCGAAATCAACGAAGAGGACCACACCGAGTATGGAAAGGAAAGGGCCAGCTTAACCCTGTACGGCTACCCCTCTTATATCTACAACTGCATCCACGCCAGCTTCTCAAAATTAGTTTTCTGCATCCTCGGCTCCTCCCGGACGACGGACATTGCCCGCCTCTACCGGTTCTGCCTGCTGCTGTTCGTTCTCTTGCCCGTCGGTTTGGAGAGTGCGTACGCGTGGACGGACAACGCCATCTGGGAGTGGGCCGCCGCGGCGCAGTACGAGCTGTGCCTGGTAAGCATTTGCATCTACGTCTTTTGCAATTTCGGAACCACTGCTGAGAGCCCCCGCTGGGAGGCCCCGACTTCGTGGCGGTGGACCGACGTCTTTTTGTGCAGCGTGCCGAGCCTGATACTTTTGATGGGCGCCCTGTGCAAGGTCGTCAAGAGGAGCAGGCCCAACTGGTTGGCCTTGTTCATCGACGACTGCACGAGGCTCATTCTCATTTCCGTGAGCATGTGCATCGTGTACAGGGCCAAGACCGTGAGTGCGAGCGTTTTGAGCGATGTCGAGAAGGAGAGCTTGGTCAAGAACAGGGCCTTCTGGACCGGGATAAGTCTCTTCTTTCCTTCTGTTTTGTACGTTGGCGCTGAGCTCACTGGTTGTTTGATAAGGGCGAGTATCGTCAACCCACTTATCATGTTCGAGGATATTGACGAAAGGTGTGGCGGCCTGTTCCCAGGAGCCAAGGTGAGATGGTCACTGCGAGGAGCGAACGACGACAACGAGGACGAAGCCCAGTGAGGAGCGAAGCGACGAGGATGTCGCTCTCGCTCCGCTCCTCGATTACGAAGGCGTCATGAATACAACGAGGAGGCTCTCCGAAAACGCCGCTCATATAAAAAATCCTCGTTCAATTCGTCGCTTTGCTCCTCGAATGTAAAGCTCTCGCTCCTCGCACTAAGAACATTCTAAACTAACTCGTTGCTTCGCTCCTCTTGCTTCGTCCTCGCTTTGGCTTTGTCGCAGGCCGTCACCCTCCACCTCACGGTGCTCTACTTCATAACGGCCGCCTTTGCCCCCCTCGAAGCTCGAACGATCAACATGGTCAAAGTAATGACTCTCCAGCTCTCGAAATTCCAATTCCTGCAGCTGAGCCTCTTCTTCTTCTCCTGCCTCCTCGCCCTGACACTGTATGGCACCCGCCACAACGGCGAAGCGAAGAACTGGCAAATCCTCTACCTCTACGCATTTTATTTGAGCTGGTTTGCGAATCTCTTGTTGGAAGGTAGCAACGTTTTGCGTCGACGCTTGAACAAGATGAGGGGAAGGACGTCCGTCTTCAGCGGAAGTGGGGAAGACGGTCGCAGCCACACAGACAGGTGAGAAGGGAAGAAGGGAAGAAGGCGCAAATAAAAGCTAACGCGGTTCGCGCCCCCCCTACACAGCATGTGGGGCTTCACCCGCACAAACCGCTTCAGCACCTTTGTAGGTTGGGCCCCCGGAACTGACGGAGGCGTGGGTTTAATGTCTGCCCACGACGAAAAGAAGAACCCCGCCGGCTTCAAAATGCAGCAGCTCACCGCCGTCAAAGGCAAAGAAGAAGAGGAGAAAAAGCACGAAACACTAGGCATCCCACAACGCGACATGAACGAGTGGAAGCTTGTTGACTTTGCTAACCGTTCTCATTCGGGGAGGGATTTTATAGGGAAGAATCAAGGGAAGGGATCGTTCTTAAAGAGTCAGTTCAAGAAGATGACGCAGAAGAAGACAAAGGATATAAAGAGGAATAAGGATAGGAGGGGCAGCGCGATGAGCGAGCAAACGAATGAGACTGGGGTCAGTAGCAATGGGGGAGGGGGGTTTATGAACGGGAGAGAGGAGATTGGGAATGTTACGGGGATGGGAGGAGAGGGCGGGATGGGTATGGATTTCTCCCCTGGGTATTTATAGATGTAAATATATGAATTGTGTATTTTGTATGACTAAAGTTTGGGTCGTTTGTTTTATTTTTGAGTTGGAGTACTCTTCACTAGAAGAGTAAAAGAATGCCTTAAAGGTTGAGAGAGGCAGGGAGGGTTTCAGGAGGCACGGGGCGACGGAGGACCAAAAATTATTAACGACAGTAAAATAGTGAAGGTTGTGCGGGGATCCGAATTTCGTTAGCTTTTAAATTGCCGAGAAGGGAAAGAAATAGCGTTTTTTCGTAGCCAGCTCTATTCTTTTTCTTCCTCTCGATGCGTTTTGGCCCAACCTACCTCTTCCCTCAACAACACACGATACATTTAGGCCAGGAAGAATCATCCTAACGTACCATGGGAGCCTCTGCAAGTCTGTCGCAGAAGGAAGATTTCATGCGCGAGTGCCACAACGTGAGTTCTAGGATGGGGACGACCATGGAGAATAGTTGGGGCTCATGAGGGGGTGTTCTGTTGGGCTCAATTTGTGTTGGTTTTGGCGCGGATTGAGGGAATTTTTGGATTCTATAGTAATATCATCTATATTTCACTAACATGACCCATTTGCAGATTTATGGCATCGCCGACATTGATGATCAAACCATGTTCATGAAGATCCGCGAGGTGAGGAGTGGGGGGTGGGTTGGGGAGGTTTGGGGGGGGGGTTACAGTTCCTGCCTACTATGGCTGGGACATTTTTCACTTTATTTCCTACGATGTCATGGTGACTCATTCACTTGGGCCCCAAATAATGGCAAAAGTTATTGTTTCAGCCCGCACACGAAACAGTTGAGATAATAATAACAATAATTACAATTTTCACTAACCCTTATTAATTCTTATTTCTCTTCGCAGAAAATCCTCGCGTTGGAGGGCACCACTGCTCCCAAGCGCGAGCCCATGCCGGAGGTGGTGAAGAAAGACCCGGACAGTGAGTCTCGGACAACAACGCCGGAGACAGAGGCCAATTCGAGTACTTACGAAGTGAAGGGTAATCCCCCTGTAGATTTACAGGTGGACAAGGTGGAGCCAGTGGGGGGGGAGGCGGTGGTGCAACAGGAACAGGAGCCGCAGGGAGGGGAGGGAGAAGAAGGGGAGGACGAGGAAGGGGAAGGGGGGGAGCCGGTGGAGGTCCTGGAAGAGTTGAAGGAGTGGGTCGAGGAGAAGGTGAGGCGCAGTGAGGAGCGAATCGACGAGCTGAGTATGGCAGTATTAAGTTCGTAATAAGGCTCCTTGAGGGAGTCTCAGTCTCCTCGTTTCGCTATCTCAACCACTAACACGCTCGCTGCGCTCATCGCAGGATTTGGACGTCGACTTGGACGACATCGAAGCGATCGAAGAATTGGACTGGAGCGAGGCTGAGCTGGACGAGCTCCCTTTATCCGTCGCGGCCATTGGAAAGAACGTCACCGAGCTCGCTTTGGAGAAGAACTCTCTGAGCGAGTTCCCCGGGACCGTCATGGCAAGTTTCACTTCTCTAGTCGAGCTCTATTTGAGGCAGAACCAACTGACCTCCATGCCGGAAGAGATAGGTTGCTGCGTGAACTTAGACTCCTTGTACTTGGAGGACAACTTGCTGACGACGTTACCAGAAGGGTTATCGAAGTGCGTCAATTTAAAGGGACTCTGCCTACACCGGAACATGCTCACCAGCGTCCCCGAGAGCGTCTACAAGTTGGCGGGGTTGGAGGTGCGAAGTTGCGAGGAGCGAAGCGACGAGCTGGGTATACGTTAATTCCGTTCGTTATGAGGCTCATGAGGAGCGAAGCCACGAATTTCGCTGTCTCAACCACTAACACGCTCGCTACGCTCGCGCTCGCCGCAGGAGCTCTACTTGGACTCTAACAAAATCGAGGGTTTGGGAGATGGTATTGGGGATTTGACTAAGATAAAGGAGATGGGCTTACAGAATAACGAACTAAAGGATCTCCCTGACACCTTCAGTAAATTACACAACCTGGAAACCCTTCACGCCGAATCCAATAAAATAGCCCTCCTCCCAAAATCCTTCGGCAAGCTAAAATCTCTCCGCCGTCTCTACATGAACGCCAACTGTTTAACTAAACTGCAAGCCTGCTTAGGCAAAAACACCCGCCTCGAAATAATAAATGTCGAAAACAACCAAATCCAGAAAATAGCCAAGCGCATAAAGGACCTCCCCAATCTCCGTTTTTTGCTTCTAGCTAATAATTCGATTACGGAGTTGCCGTTTAATCCGAATGAGAGCGCGCCGGGGTTGAGGAGGTTGACGTTGAGTGGGAATCAGTTGGATGAGGTTACGATGAAGTTGGAGAAGATGGATACGTTGGGGGAGGAATAGAGGAGGAGGGGGGGTTTGGGGAATTCGTTTTTTTATTTGTGAGGGGGGGGGAGAGAGAGAGAGAAGAAAGGGGAGTTTGCAATAATGATCAACGCCCAAATCATCATAATACATATTTCAAGAAGGAAAGGGAAAAGAACTAAACAAGAAATAAACGATTTTTTACTCGAAACAAAAGTTTGATGTACCTTCTTACTAAGGTACGCTTAAAATAGCTTCTTTCCTTCCCCCTTTAACAAACGATTGTGGTGCGCTTTACAATCGAAGGCGCGTGTGTGATTCTGCTCTTACGGGTGTGCGGTCATACGACGCTCATTCCTCCCACTTCCCTCGCGATTCCGCTGACTGGCGTGATGATGTCTCCCGCGCCTTCTCCTACGTCCTTGACGTCCAACTTCGGCGGCCTGCCAATGCTTCCCACTCGAGTTCTCTTGGTTAGGTGGAGGTTGTTGGGGGATGATTTGGCGTTCGAATCGTCTTCGGAGGATTCCCCTGATTCGTTGGTTGTTGTGTCTGAGCTCACGTCGCCTTCTTTCTTCTTGGTGAAGGCTTCGGGGTCTTTTAAAGGGGCGAGGTTGGAGTTGGGAGATGATTGGGGCTTACGTTTGGGGCTTTGGACAGATTCGGTGCTAGTCATGCTGCCCATTTCGAACATCGCGAGGGCGGCGGTCATGACGCCTGAGCAGAGGAGAGAGCGGAGGAGCGAAGCGACGACGAGTTAGCGGTAGGGATATCGAAACGAGGAGACTAAGGCTCAAGGAGACTATTACGACCGCAATCGTCCCATTCCCATTTCGCCGCTTCGCTTCGAGCTTTGCCTCACCTTCGCTGACCCTGCTAGCGGGGCTGGTGTTCATTTTCTGCGGCGAGCGAAGCGACGACGAGGACGAAGCCAAAGCGAGGAGCGAAGCGACTCGTTAGTTTATCACGTTCTCGGCGTCTCATCGCGTTGCTTCTCCTCGTTCTGCATTCTCACCTTCTCCTGACTCGCTCCGTTGTACTTCTGGTGTCCGTCCGCACTCCCATTGCTTCCCGTGCTTCCCGAGCTTACGCCTCTCTCGACTTTCAGCCACGCGACGGCTTCAGCAGCTTCCCCTAACCACGCTGCTGCCGCGTTGCCGTTCTGCTCTCAAACAAAGAAAGAAAGAAAAACGCCGTTGTTAGTATTTCTCTTCACGTTTTCTCTCAAAACGGGTGGGTTCCCCCCGTCCTAATTGCGACGTTCTTACCTCCTTAAAATCCTTCTCCATCCCATTCTCACACCCCACACACCTGCAGTTCTCCTGACACCTCCTCCCCCCGTGAAAGCACTCGCAGTATTTCTTCAAACACGCGCTCTTCCTGCACTTGCAGCCCACTCGAGTCGCAGACGAAGTCTCGGATTTAGGTAGGAAAGCTAGAGGATTACGTTCGAGGATAGAACGCGTTGATGATATCCTTTTTTGTAGTGTTGAGCTGGTCGGTAGATTGTGTATATTGAGATTGACCTGTGTGCTCGGTTCCGAGTTGTAGCAGCTCGTGCATTTGCAGTTGTTGATGGTGATGGAGCAGTAGGTTTGGGAGGCGAAGCATTGGCAGTAGAGTTTTAGGCAGAGGGATTTTTTGCAGGTGCAACCGCGGACGCCGGTTGTGGGGGTAGAGGAGGGGAGGGCGGGGTGGAAGGAATTCAGGATGGAGAGGACGGAGGACAGGAGGTTCGGGTCGGGGGGAGGTTGAGACATTGTGGAGGCTGGGGGAGGGGGTGGGGGGGTTAGAGGGGGGCGGGGGCGGTTGGGGGGGTTGAGGGGGTTGGGAGGTTAGGATGGTAAAATTCGCTATCTCCGAGCGAAGTGAGGGGGCGAGCTTAAAGCAAGGCGCGAGCTCAGCTCGGGGGCGAGAGAAGCTCGCGACCCACCAACCCCGCACAGGGTACCCATTTCCCCCCCCCTTGCTCATTCATCCTATCTCGCTGCTTACCGAGCTCGATATCTCAAATCTTTCCGTCTAATCAGAACCGTTCTAACCCTAGGGTACCTATATTTGTTGTAGGGTGTTTTGGTTTTTATAACCGAGCGGAAGTGACGTCTACTAATACTATTTCACACGACGTTGAAACGAGGTAACGTGGTGGTGGGAAGGAGGTGAGGGGGGGGAGGGGGGAGGAGGGTGGTGGGGGTAGGGGGAAAGGAGGGAGGAGGAGATATGTGGGGATCGATGTAAGACAAGTTTCGACAACGGCCACGTCTGAACTGTTGGTGACGTTGGGGGAGGTTGGGAGGGTTGGGAGGGTGATTTGAAGTTGTTTTAAGGCGGATTGAGGGGAACACTGGGAGCAGTAGTTCTTGGAAATAGGGATTGGCGGCAATTTGGCCGATTCTGCGCACTGTTAAAGTGTTGGCCGAGGCTTGCGAAATAGCTCGCGATACCCTAGGCAGGCTAGATCTTCTTTTACACGCGACAATACAACCACACAATCTACTTTGAGCACGAATTTGGGATACGAGAGGCGCTGCGTGTTGTTGTTGTTGGGTTAGGTGGCGTAGGGCCGATTGAATTCGAATATATTTTAAAAAATCAAATTACTTTGATATCCAGTAGAAATTGCACCTTCGTAAATCTACATTTTGAACAGTCACAGTCAATTGCTGCCACCAACGCCAACCACTGAATCTCGTCGCCACACATAAACCCCGCATCGACGTCTAGCAAGGAATTCCAATGTCGTCCTCGTCTTCCCCTCCACCCTCCTCCTCCCCTCTCTCCCCCCACCCTCCCCACCCCTCCCTCTCCCCCACCGAACCTCCCACCTCCCCTACCTACCTCCACCACACTCTCTCCACCTCCACCTACTCAATAACTTTAACCTCCACCCCGATTTCCATTCCACAACCTTCCGAACTCCACCCTGTGAGTGAGAGCGTCTCGTCGCGAACAACGACAATGAGTAGCGAAACGACGAGCTGGGAATACTAAAATTACGTGCTCCTTACATTAATAACGTTCTAATCTAACTCGTCGCTTCGCTCCTCGGATGCTTTCTCGCTACGCTCGTCGTCGCAGCTCCCTCCAGGCGCCTTCGGCGCTTGCACAACCTTCACCGGCGTAACTCGCGACGACGGTGATACAGGTTCCGGATTAATGTACGAAGGTTACATTGATATGGTTTGTAAGGTGTTGGGGGAGTTGTGTACTCGATTATTGGAGGAGAGTAAACACGGTGATGCAGGTGAGCGTGTTCGTCGTCGCGACTGTTAATGATTTTACACGTGAGGGAGATGAAAGATGAGGGAGGTCGTCTCAGCAAATCTTACTCATTAGAAGATGTAATATACTAGCGAGGAGCAGAAGCGAATCTTACGATTAGATGGCGCCGTGAATACAACGAGGAGCGACCGTCCAAATGAACGACGTTCTTGTAATCAAGGAGCGACGTCCAAATGAACAACGTTTAGTTTGTCGCTTCGCTCGCTCGTCGCTCGTCAAAAAAACTCGTTTATTTCGTGATGATTAGGGAGTAACGCGATCTTCGATATCAACACCATGAACCAACGCTTAAACTTCACGTTCTCGGATCCGGCCACGACCGAGACTCCTGCTCTCAGATGAACCCCGTACGGTTTTCTCTCCTTCGCCTGTTCCCAAAAATATTCATCTCCAACGTTTTCTCTAACCATAAAAAATCCTTAGAAATAAAACACATCAAATTCACACACCGTCTCTACGGTCCACCCATACCTCTCTCCCAACCTTCAATGTACGTTAGCATAGCTAGTAGACATAGAGGAGAGGGTTTTAAAGGGATTGAAAAGTTTATGGATGGATTAAAAGAGAAGGTGCCGATATGGAAGAGGGAGGGAGGAGGGTGGAATGTAAATAGGGAGTGGAAGGGGAATGAAGGGTAGAGGTTTTAGTTTACAAATGTTACAGGTCTTTTGTTTACGATTTTGTTTTTTTTGGGGGGTTATTCTTTCTTTTCTTCTTCGGGTTTTTGCCAGGGTTCGTTCTATCGTTTTGGTTTGCAATTCGTAATGTGTTGTTGGTTGTTAGTGTTAGTCGGGGTATCAGGCAGGAGAATTGAAATTTTACTTGTGAAAGACAGAACCGTCGAACGATCGTAGCAATCAAAGCGAACATGCGGAACACGGCTACAAATAAAATCCTAATATAATGAAAAGCTCACCTCAAGCTTCTCCAACAAATACTTAACAACATCATCTGGCTTATCAGTGACGACTTTCTTGAAATAATATTCGAGGCAGTTTACGACTTCGGAAGATTTGGAGTAGGAGACGGCGGCGGTGAAGGTTAGACCTGAGGGGTCACCGGGCATGGAGAGGGAGGAGGAGAGGAGCGAGGAGGACATGGGGAATATTTTGGAGGGG
>BLQM01000141.1:60620-71837 GCA_012489335.1 Triparma laevis f. inornata
GAGCTTAGTAAGGAGGAGCTTGATATGTTGGCGAGGTTGGCGGGAGAGGTTGGAGGGGGGGGGGAAGGGGGGGAAGTGGCGCTTGAAGCCTTGAAGAAGAAGGCTGAGGAGGAAAAGAAGGAGAGGGAGAAGGAGAGGAGGTGAGGACGAAGTTTAGCGAGAGCGAAGAAAGGAACTGGTAGTAGCTGGTAGTAGCTGGTAGTAGCTGGTCTCTGCCACTATCACCTCCACCAAATTCTAACGCGCTAAAACCAATCTGCGTGTTACGCTCGTCGCTACGTCGTCGCAGGAGGAAGGGGAGTTTTGGCGGCGGAGCGAACAAAGGTAAGGCACTGCGGAGAATGCGTTGATTCCGTGAGTTCCTGCGAGGAGCGGAGCGACGAGATTACGAAGCGTTACAAATTCCACGAGGAGAGAATCCGAACGAGCTCCTCCGAATGACTCATTCAATTCGTCGCTTCGCTCCTCGGCTCGCTTCGCTCACCGCTCCTCGCTGAGAATGCGTTAATTCCGTTCGTTATTCGATTGTGCTAGTAGCTCCAGTCTAGAAATCGACGTCACTACCTCCGCCACGCAATTCTAACTCGTTAACGCCGATCTTCATGCGACTCGCTACGCTTGTCGCAGATTGCAGAAAGTTCGAAAAATCTAAGGGCGGAAATGGAAACAACCCTATTGCTAATGGTGGAAAGGGCAAGAAGAACAGCAAGGGCAAGAACGGAGCCAATGGAGGAGGAAAAAAGAACAAGGGCAACAACAACAAGAAGGACAAGAACGTCCACAAGGCCTCCAAGGGGAAAAACGGCAACAACAACAAGTTCGGAGGAGGAGGGGGAAAGGCGAAGAGCGCGTCGACGGAGGGCATGCTCGGAGGCGCGTTGTCGAGCGGGAGGTAGATTAGCAGCAGGAATATAAAAAAATACATAGAAAACTACACACTTTAGAATTGAAAAAATTGCAGAGACCCTCAAGCGAGCTTGGTGATACCTTGTGCTTTTGTTCACGTGTTCAGCAAAACAGAAGGTTTTGCGTCTATTTCGCTATTTCGACTTCGCCTTTACCCCGTTCCCGTCACGGGCCCAGGACCACAGCCAGAGCAAGTTGAGCACGACAGTGAGGTGATGAACGATGGCGCAGACGTGCGCTAGAGGAGAGTTGACCTGGAATGCAACCCACTGGAAGGCGGCGACGTAAGGATAGTCCTGCGTAGTGGTGGCAAAGAGCGCGAGTTACGACGAGTCAGTGAAAGTGTGTGACCCTCAGCTGTTTTAGACTCGTTTTCCCAGCCTTGCTTGCCGTTCAAGCGCAGGTGTTTTCTACGGCCTCAAACTCCTTTGCGCTTCACTCTAAACCTACTCGCTTAAATTCCCCCCCCCCTCACTCTCACCATCCAAAACATCTCATTCAAAATACCCCACTTGAATAAGAAATCTTTCCCCCAACCAAAACCCATAACGTGAAACAACCAGCCGAAGCAAATCATGAAATGGAACGTCCCCTCCACAATCTGATACACAAAAAACCACTCCGGCGGAACCATCAAACAAGCCTCCTTAATCGACACTAGAAGCACATTCATCTTCTCCTCGGAATACAACCAAGGCCCGAAAGGCGAGAACGCGAAGGAGAAGAGCATGCTTTCGTAGTAGAAGGGTCTTTCACCTGAGCCGACGTTGGGGAACATTATCGAACGGAACACGTAGAGGAGCAAGTAGGGAAAGTGGTTGAGAGCGTTAAGGAGCATCATGTTCTCCGTGGTTTTTTAGGTGGAGGAGGACATTATTGTGGAGGGGGAAGTGCTTGGGAGGTTGGTAGGGTTTCTTGATTCTGAAGATTCGACGGGTGTTTGTATTGGGGGGATGCGGTTTGGGAGCGTTGGAGAGAATGCGGGGGAGGGTTACAGGGTCGTGTGATGGGGAGGAGGGGTGAAAGAGGGGACGGAGGGGCGGGGATGCGCGGTAGAGGTGGAGGTTTTAGGAACAACACGTTTGCCAGGAGCAGCATTGAATCAAGTCAAAATCCAACTCTACCCCCTCTCCTAAACCCGCAAATAATGACTACGCCCAACAGCCTCATCATCAGCAAGGAAATACCGAAGGTCAACAAACTTTCAAAACGCCCCCCCCCCCGCTTCTGAACCCGGAACCAATACCCTGGTGTGCCCCTCGGCGCCGCCTGGATATGAGGTTTTTAGAAGACGCACCCTACCTTCCCTCGAAATTACCCCCCCGCCTCCACCAACTCCAGCCCACCTCAGGGGTAAATTCTTCCTCCACCCCCCCCCCCAAATAACCGCGACCTTTGCCCCCAAAATTTCACCAACATGGAGGGCGGTCTCTCCCCCGACGCTGCCAAAGCTGCAGCACACTCCCAATTTCTCTCCCCCACGCCCACCTCCACCACCACCGCAGCCCCACCCCAACGAGAGGCATTCACTTGCGACTCCCCCAAATCCCCCGATACTCGCGTCCCTATTTATTCCTTCGAAAAATTACCCCATGCGAATCGCTCCATGTTGGCCCCCCATATCATTCCCCCATTGTCCAGCACTCCCACTGTCCTACTTTCATCACGTGGCCCCGTTCCCATCTCTCCGACCTCGATCTACTCCACAATTATGGGCAAGAAAGACTACTATGACTCTGATGACTTAAACGTCGTCGTTTCGAAAATTCCCCATCGCGTCGAAGACGTTGAACTTAACAAAAATCCGACCGTAGATCCTGTAACAGGCTACGAGGGTACAAACTGTGCTACTGTTTCAGCTTCCTGTCCTTCAGGCTACACCGGCACTCCTCCTGACTGTGTTCGTATTATCAGGGATGTCGGCAACCACTCAGACCTGTATGATGCAATCAGTAATGGTTATGGGGATATAAGCGGCAACAACATCGTCAGCAGTGGGGCAGTCGTTAGCGTTGCACAAGGTACTTACACTGGCGCACCTTTCTACTCTTCTAGCATAGTATATTTCCTCTCAGGTTAATATTTTCACCTGGTCTGCGCTGCCCAACCACCCACGTGCATGCTGGACGGGAACGATCAACGACAGATAATGTACATATATGGAACTGGATCTGGTACGTTAACGATCAATGGACTTACGTTTTATGATGGGTCATCTAGGTCGGGGGGTGGTCTGAGGGTTGATAAGGGGGGGGATCGTAGAATTGAAAATTTTCCATTTCACTAGTAACTCAGCTAGTTATCGTGGAGGGGCTATCTATGTAGATGGCAGTAGCACACATCTCGACACGTATGGAGTCTCTTACGAGGCCAATACCGCTATCTACGGCAATGACATCTACATCAGCAGTGCCACCGTCACAGTTCATACCACGTGCCCTGAAGGATGGTCCGGCAGCCCGACGACTGGCTCAAGTTTGGGCACCTACGGCAGCATATCTGGCACGCCAAATAGCTTTAGCGAAGGCTAAGACAATGAATACCATCGATCTCATCGAGGAACCGCACGTGAGTTCATATTGCCTTCCCCAGCCGCTACTTTAAACAAAGTCCGTGAATATGCGCGTTACCTCGAGTCAGAAGAATCATTTATCACACCAAATACTACAACACACACCACACCGCCAACATCTACACATTGAATTCTAACACACCCAACCAATTCCAACACCCTCTTCCTCACCATCTTCCTCTTCAGAACGTGCTCTCTGTCTTGCCCTGCTGGAGAGTACGCCCAAGGCTCAGGATGTTTCGTCTCCCGCTACTCCTGCCCCGCCGGCTCGTCCAATCCAATCGAAGGCCCAACTGAGGACGCGTTCGTTGATTGCAGTGCCGGCCAGTACAGCGAGACAAACTCCATAACCTGCTCCGAGTGCAGTGCCGGGAAACATGTCATCAATGGTGCAACCGGAGATGAGTCTTCGGTATGCGCGAATTGCAGCGCTGGCAAGTACAGCGAGTCCGCCGCCTCTACGACGTGCATGGCCTGTAGCGCTGGTAAGTTTATCAGACCTGGCTCCACCATTTGCGTCGGGTGCGAGGCCGGGAAGCATGTAATCGACGGTGCAACTGGAGATGAGTCCTCGGTATGCGTGGACTGCAATGCTGGCAAGTACAGCGACTCCACCAATTCTCCAACTTGTACTGAATGTAGCGCTGGTCAGTACAGCGGGCCAACCTCTTCGACCTGTTCTGAGTGTGACGAAGAAAAATTTTCCACTGCCAGCTCCTCTTCATGCTTGGACACATGTCCAGGAGGAACGCAAATACTGATTGGAACAGCGTGCGAGTTCTGCCCCGCAGGAAAGTTTTCCACCCCGGATTCTAGTGATTGTGCCTACTGCACGCCTGAAAAAACATCGTTCGAAGGTTCCGCCAACTGTAACGCGTGCTCACTTTACCAATCATATAACGACGACATGGAAAAGTGCGAGTGCGCTGACACGCTCGTGCTCTCTGACCCAAACGACAAAGACTCCTGTACTTGCTCACCGGGGAAGGCGTTCATGGGATCAACGGGGTGCGAGCTTTGCGAGTTCGGGAAGTGGAAGACTGAGTTCGGCGGAACGAGCTGCACCTTGTGCAAAGTAAAAGGCGCAACGACTCGCAACGTCGGCTCAAAAAGTTCCGAGGACTGCCTGTGCCCCAAAGGAACGTACGACAACCTCAAGTCTGAGTGCGTCGACATCGTCACAGAGAGGATTAGTGAGGACACCCCTGGGATGACCTTCGCGTCACTCTTCATCGTTCCTGGATTCTGTCGAACAAACTCAGAGTCAGATGTAGAGATGACGGAGCGCGATAGGGACAGTGAGTGGAAGGCGACGGAAGACGAGAACTGCGAGGAATACTGGTACGACGAGGTTAGCGGAAGGACGACGTGGTCGGACAAAAGCGAGAGAGGACAGCAGGCTGAAGGAGAACCTAGCGCGAAGAGATCGGGTAGCGTTTTCAAAGCTTCCAACCCTCTCGCGCTATTTGGAAAGAAGAGAAAGAAGGGGGAGAAAGGGAAAAAGGAGGGGAGTGAGGGAGGGAAGAATGTAAAGAAGAGAACAAAATCGAGAAAAGAACGAAACTCTTTATTCAAACTATTCAACGTATTTTCGACTGTTAACCCAACAGCATTGTCACCTAAAACCACAAAGGACAAAACATCGGGAACATCATCCAATTATTATTATGCCAATTCTGCTTCCTCTTCTTTTCCACTTCACCCCCCCCACCCCCCTCAGAAACGTAATCTCAATAACCTCTCCCCTTCCTTTCAACTTCTCCATAACAACATCATAACTCTGAGCATCCTCCCCGTTAATTCCTATGATCTTGTCCCCACTTTTAACGCCTTTCTGAGCCGCTTGCCCTCCCGCCGTAACACTCTTAACGTTCGCCGGTTCTTCCAATGTCATACCCACGACTCGCGTATTCGAGAATTTAACAGTATACATATTATCTGGTTTAGAGTCAACTTCATCAACAACAGGTTTCATTTTATTATCACCTCTAATGAATGTGATTGTTATATCATCATTTCTATCATTCAAAATCTTGAGCGGCGAGCGAAGCGAGCCGTGTTAGAAACGAGTAGCGAAGAATGCCACGGCCAACATTGAGACGTGTTGCTACTAGCGTTCGCTGAACAACGAACAACGCTTTGCTCAGAAAAGCAACAACGGCGTTGAGACGTGTCACTCGTATCAAACGGAAATTCTGAGGAGCGACGCGCGAAGACAAGGTCCGTACCTGGAGGACCTGATTGTAAGTTACGTTCGTAATACCGTTTATACGAAGAATCATATCGCCGACTTTCACGCCCATATTATCTGCTGGTCCATTGTCTGCGACGGATTGGATGGTTGCTTTTGAGTTTTGGGAGAGGAGGGTTAGGCCGAGGGGGAGGGGAGGGAAGAGGAGGGTGAGGGTGGTGGGAGAGGGAGAGGAGGGAGAAGGGGGAGGTTGGGGGATGGATGGAGGTGGAGGTTTTGGAGGGGGAGGTTTAGGAGGAGGAGGAGGAGGAGCGACGGCGGGTTCAGCGCCGTAGTAACGTCCTGCGGGAAAGTCTTCGATGCTGTTGGCGTTTCCCATTTGTGTTGGCAACAGTGGTCGGAGTCGAGCGCCGCGGGAGTTGGACGGAGATAAGCTATATTTCTTTTTGGGGGCGTTGGATACGTGTTGAGGGGATTGAGGGGGGACTGATATGCTATGAGTGTACGTGGAAAGCGTAACAGAGTTTGGGATTGTGTGTGGGACGTTAAAATCGACGAAACTGAATTTGAGGGAAGAAAATCTGAGAAAGTTTAGTAGTCAATTTCTTAAAACCTAAGCACCACAATGTCCAAGTCTTTAGCCTCCGAGTCTAAGGATGGCAACAAGAGCCGAGAAATGAGTGAGAAGAGGGGAGCGGAAGACGAGGTGAATGAGAATGAGGAGGGGATTATCGTGTGCCCGTCGGACGAGAGTTTGACGATTTCGACGGTGGTTTCCACTGTCCCTGCGACGACTGATCAGTTCATGTTCACGGACGACTTCAAGAGGTTACTTGTTGACCTCGTTCAGGGTGATATGTTGATGACGCTGAGGTTGGCGACGAAGGCGTGGAAGCGTGTGGTGGACGCGTTCATCGACGAGGGAGTGAGGAGCGGTGCGATGATTGTTCACAGTGGAAAGGACGTTAGTTTTCAGGATGCTTACGCTCGAAGGGGGAGGCATGCGCTGTTAACGCAGGTGATCTTCCTTCTCAATATTACGAAGGTCGGAGAGTATGAATTCTTCTACGCGGCCAATCTCGTCGTTGTCGAAATCCCCGATGGCGTTGAGAGCATCAGTGAATCTGCCTTCGATGGCTGCGAGAGTTTAACTACAGTATCTTTCCCGAAGACGTTAAGATCGATTGGCAAATCCGCCTTCGCCAATTGCTCCAGTCTAGAAAATGTCGATCTCCTGCACACAAACCTTCAAGAATTAGGTAGCGCTGCCTTCTGGAGTTGCTCAGAACTAAAATCGATGACGATCCCGGATTCGCTTCGAAAGTTTCCTTCCATTTCCTACTGGTACGAAGAGCCCTTCTTCGAATGCTTCAAGCTAGTCCCCTCCTACATTGACGTTAGCGAAATCTACGAAGATGCAGCATCCGAAGTTGTCGCCTACCTCCGCTTTCAACAACAACTTGCCAAGATCGAAAGGTCCAAGCAGGTGAAGGAGGATGCTAGAGCGAGGAGGGCGTTGCAGAGGGAGAAGACAAGCGAGAAAGTGGATCAGGAGGCAAGCGCATTATAATAAACAATCCTAAAAACTTTCTTCACAAAGCATAATTCCACGTTCAATTTATTATTAACCGAAACTACCAAAAAACATCCCTCATAACCTCACCAATCGATCCAAACGCCTGCTGACCCACTGTTGGCACGTAGATCTGCCCCTTAACACTCTCAAACACCTGCAAAACATCGTACTCAATTTTAAATAAGCTCTTAACCTCCTCCCTCCTATGTCCCCTCCTCATACACCTGCGACGAGCGAAGCGAGTCGCACGAAGTTTGGTGTTAATTCGTTAGAATTACGTAACGTAGAAAGATACTTGAGAGTGTCTGACTAAAGCAACTTATGTGGCAGCCGAAGTACTCGCGCTAGTATCGTATCCGTAGCTCGTCGCTTCGCTCCGAGACGACTTCGTACCTATAAACGCAACACGGTATAATCGTCAAATGGCATAAACACTTTATACAACAATTCCTCCACATGTTAGTCATCCGATTCTTCTTATAAATCTGTATCTTATAATTAGCTTTAGGAAATGTAACTGATAAACCACGCCACCAACCTTCAGATCTTATGTAACCTGTTATTATTGAATGAAGATGATTAAAATTGAAATCTATTACTTTCCTCATATTAAACTCTTTAAGCATTGAATCATCGTTTAAGAATTTTTTTATTATTTCTGGTATGCTTTTATTGGTAGAGGAAGATATGTAACCTATTGGATAAATGAAATTAGATATATCAATCGAATACTCAAAATCTGTTATTAACTCTTCTCTTTCTTCTCTAATATATTGAATTCTACCATCTTCATCTTCTTCCGTTCGGGTGTAGTGCCTCGTTTCGTAGTGATAACCGTGGATACGAATAGATTGTATCGGACGTGTATTATGAGTTTGAAGAAATTTTAAAATTTCGTGACCGGTGCTGGAGGAAGGGAAGCAAGAACGAGGAGCGAAGCGAGCCGAGAGCGAAACGAAGTGTTAGTATAAAGTGCTTTTATAGCCGTCGACGTTCGAACCTGAGACACTTACGTGTCAAGGTGAAGGAGAGAATCGGACGATGATATCCCCGAATAACCGTTTATAGTAGATTCCGCAAGACTTGGTTCTAAATAAGAGAATATTGGAACGCCTGAAGATGTAATTAATATAGGTTCAGGTGTGAGTGAGGTGGGGTTTAGGGGAGAGAGGTGGAGGGGACCGCGAGGTTCGAGGGTGGAGTTTTGTAAGGAGGAACGGTAGAAGTCGAGAGGGAGAGTACATTGAGAGGTTAGGAGGGTACGTTCGGAGGGGGTGAACCAGGTGCAGTTGGCGGTGGGATCGTTATCGTTTAAGGAACAGTGAGATGAGGAGGAGTGAGTGTGGGTGGAGCAGGGTTCTAGAGGACGAGGGCAGGAAGCGTTGGAGTAGGTGTCTGATAAGGAGGCGATTGGGGGGGCAGAGGGCATTTCGATGGCTTGAGCGATGGGGAGTGAGGTAGAAGTGGTAGAAGTGTAGGTGAGAGCGGTAGAGCTCGGCAGGAGGGGATCGTTGTCTGACGGAGCCTTCATCGAAGTGGATGGCTGATGGCTGATGGATGATGGACGATAACCTCGACGTACGTCGATGAAATCTCCTAATAACTTCTTAAAAACGCAAGATATGCAAACTCTGATTGCCCACACTAATTAACATATATAGCAAGAACCCAAAACTCTCTCGGGTCGTTGCGCCGTACCGTACAGGTGTTGATATGTTCCAGCCAAATGCAAGATGTCGCCTCGATGCAATCTCATTTCTTAATCATCCTCATCATCAAAAGGTGCAACAAAACGCCGCCTTTCGCCCCTACCGAACATTCATCGCGACTCTCAGTAACCATCGCAATCACAATCCACTGACAAATACGTAAATCTCGCACGTTTAAAAGTCTTCTGCCACACTCGATATATCGTCGCGCTCCGAGCAAGACCTATTCCCTAACCCTCCTCCCCCTCCCTCTCCCTCCGTCCCCCCTCTCCCCCCAGCCTCCTCCACCATGCCTCCCAAATTCCTTTTCCCCCAAATCCCCACCTCCCAAGTTGCCACCTCCGTCGGCGACCCCGTCGACCCTCAAGCCCTCGAACAAGCCAAGGCAATCGTCTCCTCCATAAAGGATGCCCCAAATAAATCCTCCGCCCTCCTCGAAAAAGCTAAGGCTTTCGGAGACATGCAGAAAGATGAAGAGAGTTACGTCGTGCCGAATGAAGAGTTGAAGAAGGCTTATGATAATTTAGTGGAGGAGCAGAGGGAGGCGTTGGATAGGATTCACGCTAGGTGAGAATTAATCTGACACCAATCACTCTCCCAATTTACGTAAACCCTAAAAACTAACTCCTAAAACACCCCACCCCACCCCCCCCTAAACCATCCTCAGAGTCCTTGCCTTCGCGACCGCCCAACGCGCCTCCATAACCGACATAACAATCCCCATCCCCGGCGGTTCCGCCGGCCACCGCGTCACAGCCTGCACAACCGCCGGTTGCTACGCACCGGGGGGAAGGTACCCTTTGCCTAGTTCAGTTATTATGACGTGTGTTACGGCGAGGGCGGCGGGGTGTGAGAGGGTTGTTTGTAGTAGTCCGAGGCCGGCTGCGATTACTTTAGCTGGTGAGTGTGTGTGTGTGTGGGTGTTTTTTTCTTCGTTTTTCGTTTTAACTTTTATTCTAACCCCCTCACCTTCCCCCCACCTCACACAGCCGCTTACGTCTCAAAATGCGATATCTTCATCCGCGTCGGCGGCGCCCAAGCCATCGCCGCCATGGCCTACGGCATTCCCTCAACCTCCACAATCCCCTCAATCCCCCGCGCCGACGTAATCGTTGGACCCGGAAATAAATGGGTCACCGCCGCGAAGAGCATCGTGAACGGTTTTTGTGGGATTGATATGTTGGCTGGTCCTAGTGAGGTTTTGGTTATTTGTGATGATACTGCGGATCCGAAGATTGTGGCGGCGGATTTGATCGCTCAGGCGGAGCATGATGTCGTGGCGAGGTGAGAATTCAAGAGGAGCGAAGCGACGAGATGGGAATGCGACAATTTAAGGGAGTTACAATGCGAAGCGACGTAGCTTTAGTCTTAATGCTCAAGCGCTTCCGTCGCTGCACAATTTTAACACGGCTCGCTACGCTCGTCGCAGGCCGCTTTTGATTAGTAATTCTCAGGAGATGATTGATAAAGTTACGGAGGAGAGTGAAAAGCAGTTGGAGGCTATGCCGGAGCCGAACAGGACGACGGCTTTGACGGCATTTTCGACTGGATTTAAGGTGCTTTGTGGGAGTATGGAGGAGTGCGTTAAAGTTAGTGATGAGATTGCGCCGGAGCACTTGGAGATTCAGACGGTTGATGCTATGAACGTTGGGATGAGCTGCAAGTCCTACGGAGGGCTCTTCATCGGTTCGGACGCGGCGGAAGTAATGGGCGACTATGGAGCCGGACCCAACCACACCCTACCCACGGGAGGTACGAAGTCACGAGGAGCGAAGCGACGAGCTGGGGATGCGACGATTACTGTCGTAATGAGTCTCCATGAGGACTCCATGAGGAGCGAAGCGACAAGTTTCGCTGTCTCCACCACTAACACGCTCGCTGCTCCTCGCTGCGCTCGTCGCAGGCACCGGCCGCTACACCGGAGGACTGTCCGTCTTCAACTTCCTCGGAATTCGCACGTGGATGAGAATCGACGACAGGATGGCGAGTCAGCAGATGGTCAACGATACGGCGGTTATGGCGAGGTTGGAGGGTTTGGAGGGACACGCTAGGGCGGCGGACGCTAGGGTTGTCGAGGAGAAGAAGTGAGGAGGTCGAGGGAGGGAGGGAGAAGTAGTGGGGAGAGTTAAAGTTTTGACAAAATTCGTATTAAAACGTAACGTGCTTTGATAATTTCTTTCCCCTTCCCCCCGTAATCTTTCTCGTAATCCTCTCCCTTCCCCCCACCCCCCTTCCGCTTTGAGTTTACTTCTTGACCGTGGCT
>BLQM01000142.1:33007-52115 GCA_012489335.1 Triparma laevis f. inornata
CCTCCGTTTCGCCTACCTGGCCTCCCAACCTCTCTTCAAAATCCAAAACGACGCCCACGGCAACCGCTCCATGGTTTCGATGGACGTCCTCGACACGCAGAAGGAGCTCTCCATCATCAAGAAGGCGGCCATGGCAGTCTGCCAAACCCAGTCTCCCCTCCCTTTCGACTCCCCCCCCCTCCCCCCCAGCCGTGGAACAAGCTCCTCAAGCACCTCCACGACCTCCAAGCCGAAATACTACTCCTCCATCCACCTCGAATCCCAAACCGGAAGCATAAGCAGCTTCAGAACCCTCCTGACGTTAACGGGAGCAGTTATCATACATTACGGAGGACACGGGGATAGCGTCGGGAATTTATTGTTCGAAAGTAGCGACGGCGACGGTCAAGCCGCACCTGTAAAACCCGAAACGCTCCGTCGAGTCTTCTCCGCCGGTCGAGGCGAGAAATCCCACAGCGATGAGGAAGACGACTCCGACTCCGATTCCAACGCTTCAACGACCTCCTTCTCCTCCCAAAAATCCTCGTCCTCCTCCATCTCCTCCTCCTCCAACCTCGCCACCCTCTCCCCCCTCCCCAACCTTTACCAATCAACAAAGCTAGCCTTCGTCTCCGCCTGCCACTCCCTCCACGCCGGCCACGCCTTCGTAAACGCCGGCGTCCCCCACGTAATCGCCACAACCTCCCAAATCCGCGACGAATCCGTAATTGAATTCGAGCTCCAATTCTACCAAGCTCTCTTCACCGGTAAGAGTATACAGGAGGCTTTTGATGTTGCTGTGAATGCGCTGGGGGCGGTGGGACAGGAGAGGCAGGTTGAGTCTGATGGGGAGAAATTTATATTGTTAGGTGGAGGGGACCATTCTAGGGAATACTTTTTTCATCATTCAACTAGATTGAGTAGTGTGCAATTAACGAGTAGTCCTGTTACATTTGAGTTGGGGTTACCTGTTGGAGTTAGTTTGAGATTGTTTATTGGGAGAGGATTTGATATGAATATTTGTTTGAAGGCGTTTAAGGATAATAAGAGGTTGATGACGGTGCAGGGGGAGAGGGGGGTGGGGAAGACTAGCTTGGCGATTAGGGCGGTGAGGTATTCGTGTGAGAGGAGGAGTCATTTTGCGAGGGTTAACTATGTTAGGTGAGCGGATTTTTTAGCGAGAACGCAGAGAACGCATCCTCGTCCTTCACTCCTCCTAACACACCACGGCTCGCTTCGCTTCAGCTTTCCGGAGATTGGGGACTTCCTCCGCCTACAAGAAGAGAGGAGCAGAAACAGAAATAGAAACGGCGAGATCTCCGTCAAAAATTTGTGCAAGGGGATTTATGCGCAGCTGGAACAGAACGATGCTGACAGTAGTATGAGCGGCAGCGCCTCATCAATGTTGAGCCCGCCAGGTGAGGCGCAGCGAGGAGCGAAGCGACGAACTGGAAATGCGCCAATCACGCGAGTAACGATACTAGAAGCAAGTTGTACTAGCGAGGAGCGACGTATCTGTACTTGATTCGCTCAACGAGGAGAGAAGAGCGAAGCGACGAGCTGGGAATGCGTTAATCGGCTCACTTCGCTCGCCACTCGTCACGCAATTGGTCGCCGCTCCTAACGATACTAAAAGCAAATTATACTTACTCCTCCCTCCCCTCCTCGCCTCGGACTTCGTCTTCGGCTCGCCGCTCGTCGCAGAAACAAACTTTTCGACTCAAATGCTGTACTCGTACCTAACGTCCACCGACGTGAATCCCACCCTCCCCTCCCAACCCCCCCCCAACGGAAGCTCGTCCCCGATGCAGAGCCTCCTGCACTCGTCCTCAACAATGTCGCTGGAGGACTCTCGAGTTTTGATAATTCTGGACGGTGAGGAACTGCGAGGAGCGAAGCGACGAGCTGGGAATACGTTAATTCCGTTCAATTTTCGAAATCACTAGTTGCTCTAGTCTAGACTTCGATGCCACTATCACTGCGACGTAATTCTAACTCATTAACGGTACTCTTCATGCGACTCGCTACGCTCGTCGCAGGCGTGGACAGTTTCATCTCAAACGATAAATACTCCAAGGCGACGATAACCCTCCTCAACGACCTCCTAAAAATCCCCTCCGTCTCCATCATGGCCACCAGCCGCGTCAAGCTCCTCCCCCTCATCAACGAGAAGGTGATGAACCGCGAGGAGCGAAGCGACGAGCTACGAATGTGCTGATTCTGTTCGTTTTTCGGCTGCGCTATTAGCTCCAGTCTAGATAACGACGCCACTATCACCGCTACGTAATTCTAACTCGTCAACATCAATCTTCATGCGATTCGCTACGCTCGTCGCAGCTCAACAACCGCGAAAGTGAGCTCTACTCAGCCATCAATGACGTCAGCGAGAAGTACATCGAGTGCAAGCCGTTGGAGCCGTACGACACGGCAATATTGCTGTACAAGCACATGAACAGGAATCTCAAGTTGGATGAGATGACGTCTAAACGGATTTCTTTGTCCGAGGAGGGCGGGCAGGAGCAGTACAGCTTCGACGAATGGATGATGTCACTGTCGGAGCGAAAGGCGGTGGAGATGACCAAGGGGAACCCTGCGCTAATTCGCAAACTCGCGATCCAATTGGAAGGGAAAACGATGGACGAGCTCGACGCGATGGACGACGTGGCCATAGTCGAGCGCCCCATGAGCGAGAGGAGCAGGTGAGAAGCTGCGAGGAGCGAAGCGACGAGCTGGGAATACTACAATTAAGGTTATAGTCCATCGGTGCTAGTAGCTTTAGCCTAAACGCCCAAGCCGCTTTCATCGTTGCGAAATTCTAACCCGTTAACGTAATTTTTCATGCGACTCGCTTCGCTCGTCGCAGCCTGGAGATGATCGAGGCAGAAGTGCAGAAGCACGTCCCCGACGGCCGATGCGCGTCGCTGTGGTGCAACTGCCTGAAGGCTTTCGCAACGCTCAACGGCGACCGGTTCATTAAAACCATTAGCAGCCTTGAACATTTGAACGAGCGACCCGTAAGCTGGGAGATCTTCCAAGATTCTTTGCAGCGGTGCATTGACCGGTGGACGAGGGTGGGCTCGAAACCCTGCCGGCAGCTCGACGCCAACACCGAGATGAAGTTCATCAAGGCCCGGATCTCAAAGGACGGAAATTTGAGAAACGACATGGTCACGTTCCAGCACTTTATCGACTTCTGCCAGTGGTGGTCGCCGAGTTTGAAGACGCTCATTAGTTTGTCCTCCGTTTGGCAGTGCCAGCAGCCGCTGTTGTTGCACGGTTTCCGTGGGAGGACGGTTTCGGAAAGGTACGACGAAGTCGAATCCCAGCGAGGACGAGCTAAGAGCGAAGCGACGAGCATTGAGAGCATTCTAAATTAGCGAGGAGCGGAGCGACGAGATTACGAAGGCGTCATAATTACAACGAGGAGGCTCTTCGAAAACGCCGCTCCTATTGAAACTCGAGTTACATTGAGGCGAGGAGCGAAGCGACGAGCATTAAGAACCATTATAAACTGATTCGTCGCTTCGCTCCTCGCTCTGGCTTCGTCCTCGGCTCGCTTCGATCACCGCTCCTCGCAGCTTGCTCAAGGGACAGGGCGTGGGAACATTTTTGATCCGGCTGAGCGAGAGCCGCGGCGGTTGCCTCGCCGTCTCCTTCAACGACAGCAAGCCGAGCAGTAAAAACCCCACCAGGATGAAAATCAAACCCGACCACTGTCTCGTCAACGTAGACGAAAAGGGGTTCACGCTCTACTTCGCCAAGGGAAAGAGGACCTACGACTCGCTGAGCGACCTGGTCTTCGACTGCAGAAAGCTGATGCACCTGGCGAGCGGAGCTCAGACCTTGGACAAGAGGCAGGCCTTCAGTAGAGGTGAGAAATGTGAAATGCGAAATGCGAAATGCGAAATGCGAAATTTGACCCGACAAACAATTCTCTAATACAACTTACTTGCAGTTCGATCGAATTACGCAAACTACGCGACGACTGGAAATAATGGAAGCAGCAATAGTAACAGAACAACTACTTCGTGAATTCAAATTTTGATCAAATTTTGTTATCTTACTGGGTGTGGCTTACTTTTTTGTGCGTGAGGGGAGCGTCGACATCTCTCAAATTCAATCGACTATTTCGGAACTATTTTACGGGTCGAGACTCTCGAACTTCGCCACGTCCTCCTCCTCTCCTGTGTCGCTTCTTATGATGGAAATGTCGAGGTCCTCGTAGTCCTCCGGCGCGTGATCGGATTCCGCCTCTTCGGGGGCCGGCGAAGGCGGCGGTGGAGGCACCTCCTCAACTTCTTTCTCTTCCTCCTCCTCCTCCTCCTCCTCCGGCCCCTCCTTGATGGTCTTGAGAGCGGCGCGCAGGCTGATCTTCTCGTTGTCGGGCGCGATTATGACGGACACGGCGCTCGCAAAAGTAACAAAAATGGCCACGAAGAGCAGGATGATTCCATAGCTCATCGTCTGCGTGCAGCCGGCGGAAGTCTCCGCCGTGGAAAACGCCACCCAAAAGGCGTTCATCGAGGAACAGAAGTTGGTGTTGCCCAAGCGAGGAGGGAAGATGTACACCTGATAAATCGTAGCGGCGGCGGTGACCAAGCCCAAGGTGCAGAGCTCGAAGAACAGGCCCATGAGCAGAACGTACGCGCGGTACTTTGATTTCCTAGCGTTGTCGCGGCCGATACAATTGAAGGCGCTGAGTCCTATGAGTGAGTTGGGGAGTGGCGGCGAGCGAGCGAAGCAAAGCGAGCAGTGAGTGTTATGGGTGATTGTAATGTTTTGCGAAGCGATTTTATTTGTGATTGACAATGTCGATAATCTCAGTCGCATTTTTGGAAACGCGAAATTGAGGACCTGGTTTCTCGGCATAGCGCTCGTCTTAGGTATGCCCAAGCGAGGCGCGTATCAGAAGGGCGTCAACCATTAGGCTATATCATCATAGAAAATAGCATCGTCTTCCTCAACTCAAAACGCTCCCACAAACACACACCTAAACAAACAACAACGAAGATCTGTACGATCGCAATGGTCGGGTCGGTGCAATCGCCGTAGGTTGCGGTCGTCGGAGGGGTGCTATTGGCTGAACTGTCCGGCTTGTAGTAGCTGTAAAAGCCGTCACTCGTGCAATAGGCACCGTCCCAGAGTGTGGTGTAGATGGACGTGGATCCGAAGCCGTTGTTATTCGGACTCCCAAATTGGGCGGTGAGGGCGCTGTAGATTACGGGGCTCAGTTTATCGTAGGCTCCGAACGTCGCGATGAGAATGACGGTGAACTCAGCGAAGCGTAGAGTCTGTGGAAGAAAAAGATTTGGGGTTGGAGTTAATAGAAGGATGGATGGGCGTTGTCGATTTTGACATTATCTGTCGATCGGTATTGTTTTGGTGCTCTCTGTATTACGTCTCTTGTTGGTCATCAGAAAATCAGACATCATCAGTAAGTTCTAATCTTCATTGAGCACACAAAACTGAACTGAAACCGAAGCACGTCTCTATAATCCAACTCACCTTAGTGATTACGTTACGCCAGGTGGCGGCGTCATCGCTCTGCACGAAGATGGTCTTGCCGACGAGGCAGACGGCCGAGGCCAGCGCGCCAATGCAGGTACCAATCTGCAAAGAACTGTGGGTTAAAACTAATTCGTCCCTCTCCTCCCCTCGAATATTAAATTCTCACCTGAAACCAAAACCCCCACTCCAAATACTCGCTACACGACGTGAAGGTGGTTGTCGCCGCATCGCAAACCCCAAAGAGGTTGCCCCAGTTCTTCAGGTAAATCACATACGTTAGTATGACAACGAGCGAAGCGCCGCACGTGATGACGCTCAGGGTGAATGCGATGAGGCTACGACGAGCGTGGCGAGTCGCGTGAAGATTGGAGTTGAGGAGTTAGAATTGTGTGGCGGTGATAGTGGCGTCGATATCTAGACTGGAGCTAGTAGGGTAGGTGGATTGCGAACGGAATTGACGCGTTCTCAGCGAGGAGCGAAGCGACGAGTTCATAGACAATTCGTTCTCTACTTACGAGGATCGAAGCAACAAGTTCATAGACCATGAGTCCTCGTTCATAGACAACGTGTTCTCTGCTTTATTCATCGCTTTGCTCCTCATGGAGCCTCATTTTTGAGCGCAATACTCCCATTCCCAGCTCGTCGCTTCGCTCCTCGCAGTTCCTCACCTCGTCACCTTCGGGTGGATGCTCTCGTCCATGACAGCGTTGAAGAACAAGGCCAGCCCGGAGCAGGCGACGGCGACGATCGCGAACGCGCGGCACACGTCAGCCTCGGTATTATTGCACTCGCCTAGAGTGCTGGAGAAAGAGAGCCTAGTCCCAGTTGATGGGAAGAAGATGTTGCTGCGTTGAACGTTGTTGTGCGTTTGGTTGAGGTTAGATTGATTCTTGTGTGGGAGGAGGAAGCGGTTGTTATGCACGTCTCACCTTTCGTAGCAGAACATGGGGCTGCCGACTGCGGTGAAAAGACCAACGCTATAGGGGGAGGAGGGAGTTAGTGGAGTGGAGTGGGGTCAAATCGTCGATCGTCCCTTCGATGAGATCTCGTGGTTGGTTTTTAACGCCTCACCTGCCTCCGTAGGTCCCGTCAGTATTGGTCGCCTGTTGGTGGAGCGCGTGTTGCGACGGTGAGTTATAACGTTGAACGTGCAGGACGAGAGGGCCATCAACAAAAGTCGAAGCACCATATCCTCAAGGTTTCCGCAAAATCTTGCGCCTCTGTTGGTCCACAGCCACTTGTTAGTTTGCAACGATATCAGCCGTCCTCGGCAATCGCACTACTAATACCCGAACCAAACCCCTACCAGCCACATCCACTCCCCAAAACCCCCAAAATTCCGCCACGAGTGTCGACAGCTCGCGATGACATTTCCTTGAAACGAACCTCATAAGAATAGAACGGCGACAGGCACGACACCAGCGCGCAAGTCGTAGTGGCGACGAGGAGGAAATTGCATATGTTATTCGCTAGAAGTGTGAGGATGCCCATTTCAGTCGCTTGTGAGGGCAGAGATGAAAATAATTTTTTAAGGGATTTTGGAGCAAATTTTGTTAAGGAATCCTCCTCACCCCACGCAGCACGACCGATTCCAAAAATCAATACCAAAGTCGCCAAATCAATAGTTCCACCGCTTTCTACCTCCACGTCCTCCACCGCCCCCCCCTTCAAAGGTACTGGCCTTTGGATTCAAATGGCCCTAACGATCTATCTCACGAAGCTCGCTTCCTGCTTGACCCTGTGCTTCGCTCTCGTGAGCTGCCTCGGGCCGTACTACTCGTACGAGCGCATCGAACCGAATCTGCCTGGGTGAGACTAACTGCTAGGAGCGAAGCGATGAGGAATGTGGAGTGTTGGGGTGAACGACGACAACGAGGATGTGGAGCGAACGACGATAACGACTCTCGCTCTTCGCAATAAGAACATTATATTCTAACTTGTCGCTTCACTCCTCGGCTCGCTTCGCTCGCCCCCCTCCCTCGCCAGCTCTGTCAAGGGCGAGGTGGGCCTCTGGAGTGCCAACGGCAGTCCGATGTTTTGCGACGACGGCGCGGTGTACTTCCTCGGCTCTCCATCCCCAGTCCTCTTCAACGCCCCCCTCGGAAATTGCACTACCCCCCAGCTCAATGTCCTACGCTCCTTCTCAATCTTAGCCGTAGTGTTTTCCGGGATCGCCTTCCTCTTCGCTTCCACTCTCGACCAGATCATCGCCCCGAAGGTGAGAAACTGCGAATACGACAATTACGGTCGCAATTCGTCTGCGCTAGTGACTTCAGTCTTGATACCAATGCCACTATCGCCGCTACGTAATTCTAACCCGTTAACGTGATTATTCATGCGACTTACTACGCTCGTCGCAGACGAACAACCTCGCAGCCCTGGCCCTGTCCTCCGCCGGGCTAATTTCCACATTCATCGTCATCGGAACGTTCAGCGACTACGTCGATCCCACCAGAGCCGACAACAACTACGGCGCCTGCGAGCTCTCGCCTTCTTTCTCCGGCCTCATGTGCGACGAGCGCTTGGAATGGGGGTTTTGGTTCAACGTCGCGACGGCTCTCACTCAGGTCTCTTCGATCTGCATGTTCTCCTGCAAGCTCAGGTCCCTCAAAACCGACAGCTTGCACGAATATGCGCCCGACCAGACGACGGCCCTACTATTACACATGGCCACATTCGCGAAGGTCCTCCACTTCGTGGAATTTTGCGCCATTCTCGTCGCCACGTTCGGAGCTTACGTTAAGGTGAGAAGCTGCGAGGAGCGAAGTGATGAGCTGGGAATATGACAATTGCGATCGAACTTCAGCTGCGCTATTAGCTTCAGTGTAAATACCGAAGCTTCAACACCAAAGCTCCAACACCAAAGCTCCAACACCAAAGCTCCAACATCAACGCTCCAACACCAACGCTCCTATCGCCGCTACGTAATTCTAACTCGTTAACAACAATCTTCATGCGACTCGCTCCGCTCGTCGCAGCTAAACCCGCGTAGCAACGAGTACCTCACCCAAACCTTCCCGACCACCACCTTCACCACTACGTCGATCTACACTTCGCTGTGGGACGGCTCGCTCTGCTGGGAAGGGGGCTTTTACGACACCTTCAAGGTGAGGAACGAGAAACTGAAAAAGCGCGCACGCTTCGCGAGGAGCGAAGCGACGAGTTAGTTTAGAATGTCCTTGATGCGAAGAGCAAGAGCAAGCATTCAAATGGCCGTCGCTCGAGCTCCACATCCTCGTCGCTTCGTTCCTCGGCTGGCTTCGTTCGAGTGCACTACATTTTCTGACCGGCTTGCTTCGCTCGCCCCTCCTCGCCCCCCCTCGCAGATCCCAAACAGATCCCCAACAACGTACGGCAACTGCTCAACCTCAACGCTCCGCCTCGTGCAGTCCTTCGTCTGCATTGCCCTGACCCTCAGCGTCTTCAACGTCATCGGGTCCGACGAGCACGCGAGGAGCTCGTACGTGAGCGCGATTATCCTCGTCGTGTCGTTGATCTTCGAGCTGTTCACGCTCACATTCACGATTGCTGCCGCCGCGATCTACCAGGTTTATATCTTCCCCGGTCGCCTGGACGACAACTATTGCAACCTGGTTGGAGTTGTGGGGAGCAACGGTGTCAGGGTCGGATGTAAGCAAACGATGTCCTACGGGATCTTCATGCTCTACGTCGCCATCGGAGTCACGTTCGCGAGCTTCGTTTTAGCCCTCATTGCTCCCATCAAAGAAAGAGCAGACCTCCTCGACGCAATCGCCACGAAGCCCACGATGTTGACGATGTGCTCAACTGGGGATGAAGAGGAGGGAGAAGGGCCTGCGACTCCTGCGACCACGCCTGCCCTCGTTAACGCCGTTACCGTGGATATGGCGGAAGAAGAATCAGAAGATTCCGACAACGCGCCAGAGGAGTACCGCGGCCTTCAAACCGCCAAAACTGAGGACCTCGTCGACGATGACGGAGAATTTGGAGGCAGAGGGTTCGGAGACGACACCACCACAACTCCCGCCCCTGCCCCCGCTCCTGATGCTGGCGGCTTCGGTGACGCTGGGGGATTTGGAGACGTCGCTTCGACGCCCGCTCCTGATCCCGCTGCTGGAGGCTTTGGCGATGACGGAGACAACATCGAGGTCGACTACGAGAACGAAATATGAACGTAGTAAAAAATCAGATTTAAGTGATTTTTCTATTGGAAAGAAATGGTTTTGCTTGGAGAGTTATTTTTCATCGTACTTCTTTGTGAGCGTTGAATGTGAGAGGGTAAGTTGAGATGTGCTCGGCGTGCCTCGTATAATAATAAATAAAATTGAACTATACATTTTTAAACATCAAAATTGTTTTCGCGAGAATTTACCCCTTCAGATGACCTCAACCCTTAACAGATCATATTCATCGTCATTATATTCTCACTGCTAACTCCACCTTCCCCCACAACACAATCCACCCCCTTCTAGCGGTCGAAAATAATCTCTCAACCGCTTAATTTAGCATCACCCGCCCTTATCCTCCCCGAACTTGTCCCTAAAAGTCGTCTGGTTCTGTCCCTGGCTCTTGTCTCCCGCCGCGCTCGCGCTCCATTTCGGATCGTTCGCCCTCACGAACTTGTCGCTCTCAATCTTGGCCTTCAGAATCTCCTTCTCCTTCTGTTTCTTCATCATCTCCTTCTTCTCCTCTTCCTCGTGCATCTGACGAGCCTGCTGCTTCATGCTCAAACCTCTGCCCTTCCTCTTCTTGGCTTTCGTGGCTTCCATTCTCTGCTGTTTCTCCTCTTCCTCCTTCTTCAAACGAGCCTGTTGCTTCAAACTAAGACCGACGATAATCACAACCACAGGAGCCACAGGAGCCACAGGAGCCACAGGAGCCTCAGGAGCCACAGGAGCGGCGCTAACATTACTACGGCGCTTGTACTCGGCGGAAACCCTTGATGAGATGTTCCTGAGAACGTCCCCGCGGGACTCTATAACTAATTCAGTGCCTACAATCGTCCATCCAGCCTCAAGGAGCGTAGCCTGAGTGAGGATTCAGTACAGTTTAGTTTATGTTGTCGAGGGTTTTTAGGCTGCTCTCACCATGGCTAAATCACTACTCTGAAGCTTCGTCCCCGCCTTGCCGGAGAGATTGACCTTGTGAAATTTCGGCTCATCCTTTGAAGAAGCATTGGAGAGGACAAGTTACAAGAGCTTGCAAACGCCGAGGGGTAGTTCGCAGTTGGTTGGTTGGTTCACGCTTCCTCCAAGCCTGAGTGCGGACATTTTTGCGTTGGACGCAGAGGAACAAAGTTCGTAAACTAAATAAAACTTTTCTCCGCTGCTAGAAGTCAGTAGAAAAACAGTTCTGGTTCAAATGATCTAGTCTGTTGTGTAGGATATTCGTTTGGGCTACGATGTATTCGAGAACGCGAGATTTCACCGAAATCAATTTCGGTGAAATCTCTTGAGAAGAAATTGATATTCTGGCCATTTTCAGGTTCAATTTTGGTCTTATTTAGCCCTTTGAAACCACGGAGTACACGAGTCAGATTGTATCTTTTTTCAAAAAAGCCCAGAATCGTATTTTTGGGTTTGAATTTTGGCCTTTCGGGAATCTATTTGATCTACAAATTATATATTTGGCGTCTCAGGATGATGTAGATGGACTAATATTCCAAATAATGACCATAATAACCCCCGGAACACCAATATAGTTTCAAATATTTACTTTTTGGGAAAATCGTACAGGTAAACTAATCGCTCAGGGGTCTTCAAATTCTGAATATAACCAAAAATGAGCTTAAACATGAAAATATATATATACGATTCTAATATAGACTAAAATCAATTTTTGTGGGGACGGCTATAAATGTACTTAAACGATCGCGAACGCGACTAAAATAAATACACTTGACGCTTCATACTCTTGCTCAAGTCCTATACATTATTAGGAATCTGAAACCCTAACTTCATTCAGATACGCCCTCCAAAATATTTTGGATTTTTTGTGAGAGCTGCTACGAGGCGGCTACGAGGCGGCTACGAGGCGGCTTCGAGGCGGGCGACCGAAAAATTACACATGGCATCAACAGTTCGTGGTTCAGTTCAATTCAGACGATCCGATCATTTCAAACCCCAAATTACTACCCTGTGATCTGCTTTTTTCACATCCAATAAAACTACTCCAACCTAAACAAAAACAACAGCAAGACATTTTTGTTCATAAAACTCTTACTAACGTCTAATTTCTTTGTCTAACTACTCCGACCAACACTTTTCATGTTACTCGAATACTTTTGGCTCGGCAACCCGTCTCCCCCCTCCCCTAGACCTGACCGACAAAAACCCTCACCCCCCCTCATCACACTCGCACCACACACGGCCACCTGCTATTACCACACACTCCTCTCTAGCCTTAAAATTAACTCCTCCTCCTCCTCCTCCTCCTTCTCCACCTCAACCCTCCCCCCACCCTCCCTCCCTCCAAGCCAAAACCTAAAATTCGGTGAACAACGGGTCTGTCACATCCTTCCCACCCTTCTCAATCACCTCGGTGAACTCGTCTAAAACACTCTTGGTGTCTTCCTCGTGCAAAAGCGCGTAGGTATTTGCCCGGTGCGGCGGCTCGACGTTTTGTTCCCTTAATTCGTCCCACTTGATGTCGCCAAACCAGACACTATTTTTTATCATGCTTGCGCCACTGCCTCCTAGCCTCTTGGCCGGGTCGGTGTTCAAAAGCATGTCGACGGTGTTCATGCAGTCCTCACTCAAATCCTTCCTGGTGTCCTTCGCAGCCAACCTGAACTCTCCGTTCTTGTACTGCGAGATTTTCTCGAACACCACAGTCTCCTGCACGGTGGCGTCTCCGAAGAGGTTGCTCCCTAGCATCATTTCGCTTCCCAAAACCCCAAGCCCCCAGCTGTCGACGGCGAAGTCGTAGCCCTCCCCGGTGATCATCTCTGGCGCCATGTAGGTCTGCTCCCCGCACATGGTGAAGCTTCTTTGCCCGTCCATCTTCTTGCAGAACCTGAGGTCGCTCAAGATGGGGAAGCCCATCCCGGACATCATGATGCTGAGAGGAGCGTAGCGAGTCGTGTGAAAAGTGGCGTTGATTTGTTAGAAATGAGTGGCGATGATAGGGATGGAGCGCAGACTCGCGGAGACTCATGGAGTCATGGAGACTCATTACGACAATAGCTATCGAATTTCCAGCTCGTCGCTTCGCTCCTCGCAAATTCGTACCTGCTCGGGTTGACCATCCTGACCATGTACCCCTCCTTCTCCAAAAACTCCAGGGCGAGCACGATGCACGCGATGTAGAACTTGGCGTCGGCCTCGGCCATGTTGCCGACCTCTCCCATCAAATAGGTGAGGTCCGTGACGACTGGCGTCTTCAATATACTGTAGCAGCACTTGTCGCTCTGGAACGTGGCCAGCAGCACAGGCACGAAGCTGCTCTGCTTCTGGAAGCTGGAGAGCAGCTTCCTGCCCCTCTCTTGGCTGGCGGCGCTTCCGGACTCCAGGAGGCCGCTCTTGTTGAAGGAGTGGGACCCGTACAAGATTGGCACCTTGCCCTTGATGAGCGCAAAGGTTCCGAAGACGCCTTGGTCTAAAGAAAACCCACCCCCGGAGTCGTTCGCCGCCTTGACCCTGAACATGTCTCTGGAGGCGCCCTTGAGCATGTCGATCTCCTTCTCGCTGTGCAGCACCTTGTACGTGCTCATCCTCTGAATGTTGCCCTCTCGCTTCCTCTGGTCATCCCGAATGCTGCGACGAGCGAAGCGAGCGCGAGCGCAGCGAGCGTGTTAGTGGTGGAGATAGCGAAAGGAGGAGTGGAGCGACGAGCTGAAATATCACGAGAACATAGTCGCTTCGCTCCTCGCTGGGCTTCGTCCTCGTGGTGACTCACATCTGCTCCAGGTCTCCGACCACCTCGGCGAACGCCGCCCTGTTCATCGTAAGCAGTTTGACGTCGGTGGTGGCGATTACGCCGGCGGCTCTGGTCTCGGAGAACATGAGGGCGCGCTCTCCGAAGTAGTCGTTCTTCTTGAGCTGCATCAGTTCCGTGGTCTTGCCTCCGTCGCTCGTCTTGGTGACGACCAGAGACCCGCTCTCGACGATGTAGAGGGCGTCTCCGACGTCGCCCTGGGCGAAAACGTTGGTCCCGGAGGCGTGCGACTCCTCCGCCAGGCAGTCGCACAGGCGCTGCAGCTGCGGGATGGTGAGGGATTTCAGGATCTCCACCTGCGTGCGGCGAGCGAAGCGAGCCGTGTTAGAAACGAGAAGCGACGAAAGCGGTTGAGACCACGAGGAGAGAAGCGGCGAGTTGCATAATTCTGTCTTCTAGCTCGTCGCTTCGCTCTCGCTGGGCTTCGACCTCGCAGTTTCTCACCTTCTTCAGGACCGCAATGAGATCCATGTGGCTGTTCCTCTTGAGCATGCAAGCTCTGAAGGCGACCCTATTGATGGCCCACAGCACTCCTATGCTAGTGGCGCTGACGGTCGCCGCTCTCGGCTTGCCGTACATGAGAGAAAGCTCTCCAAAAGCGGACCCGGGGGTCTCGTACTGGAAGACAGTCTGCGAGGAGCGAAGCGACGAGTTAGTTTAGAATGCTTTTAATGTTCTGAGTTGTATGGCGCCTTCGCAATTCGGAGCGACAAGCGACGAATTCTATTTCTCGCTCTAAGGTTTAGGTCACTTTCAAACTGAAAGTCGAATCTCGTCGCTCCGCTCCTCGCTAGTTTAGAATGCTTTTAATTTTCTTAATGTGAAGAGCGAGAGCGACACATCATCGTCGCTTCGCTCCTCGCTAGGCTTCGTCCTCGCAGAGCCTCACCTGCATGACTCCGTCGTCGTCTCTCACGAGAACGTCGAAAGCGCCGTTGTCCACTATATAGAATTTGTCTCCTTCCTCGCCCTGCTTAATGATGAAGTCTCCGGAGTTGCAAGTCACCTTCTCCATGCAGGAAACGGCGTCCTTCTTCTGCTTGTTGGTCATGTGCTGGAACAGGAAGTTGGTCGAGATGTGTTTTTCGATCCTTGCGAACTGCAGCGAAGCGTTGAGAGTTAGAGTTATTAGAGAGGGGTGGAATCACCCGCGGAATCTCACTCACCTCCTCCTTTGACTTCTCGGAAATGTGATCGGCGAGGACGAAATTCTCCATCTCGTTGGCGATGTCCTTGCCGCGCTCCTCGATGATTCTCCTCTTGGCCTTGCTGAGCTGTCTCCTCACAGGCCTCTGTATGTGGCCCAGAGCCGCTGTCTCCTTGAGCACTGTGTTCTCCTTTTCTGTCGACCTCCTGGTACTGCTGGGGGTGGATGAGTGGGACGCGTGGCTGCCCTGCGAGTCGTCCCCATCGGAGCCGCTGCTGCTGAAGTCGTCGATCCTGTGAAAATGGGGGTGGGATGGGAGGGGGTTAGATAGATATTTAGATAGATATTCTCCACCAGCACCAACACCAAAACCAACACCAACACCAACACCAACACCAACACCAACAACAACACCAACACCAACACCAACACCAACACCAACACCAACACCAACACCAACACCAACACCAACACCAACACCAACACTAACACTAACACCAACACCGCACGCACTCACCTCAACATAATCATGGTGATGTCGTCCGTGCGGACTTCGTACTGAAGCCAGAGCCTGTACGACTCGGCCACAACACTCTTGCACGCATCTAAGGGCTGCTCAGGTCCTTCGAACCTGCGACAAAATTTTGTTGTTAGTAAGTGTGAGTGAGTAAGCGTTCGTTCATTTCAGCAAACACCCGTCTGCGCCCCTCTCACCTGTTAACCATGTCTACCACAGACTGAGACGTAAGGAACTCCCAGACGCCGTCAGAAGCCAGCACGACGAACTTGGTATTCTTGTCGATGTTGCGGATGAGGGGCTCCGGCTCTGCAAAGACGCCGATTTTCTCGGCGACGTGGTCCCCAATACTACGGGTGAAGGCGCAGCCCGGCCTCTGCATGTTCTGCTCCCAGACCCTGGGCGGGTCGCCGCTCTCGTCCACTTCCTCTCCGAGGTTGATGCCCCAGTTTTCGTGAATGGGCTCGAGGCCTTCAATTTGATCGATGGTCATGACAACAGCTCCGCACTTCTTTACTCTCTCTCTCTCATCCTTCCTGAAGGGAGTTTGATCGATACTGCGTTGGGGGGGGGAGATGGGTTTTTTAGTTTTTAGTTTTTAGGGTTAGTAAAACGCATGAGCGTAGCGAGGACGAAGTCCGTATCTCCCCGCTCCGGACTTGGGCCTCGCTACGCTCGGCCGAGGTCAGTGTCGCCTTCCTACTAACTACTAAAACGGCTCGCTTTGCTTCGCTCGCTCGCCTCTTCATCACACAACTCACCTCAAGTGCTCAGCCTTGAGCCTGCCGTTGTCGCCCTTCACGGCAACAACAGCCCTAGAATCTCCTACATTGTTCACAAATAGAGTGCACCCCCTAATCATCACCGTGATGGCGGTGGTTCCCGACAGCTCCGTGTCGAAGTTTGTCTTGGTAATCTCCTTGTTACTTTTAACGAAGCTGCGAATGTGGGAAGTTGGTGTAGTGTGCTGTTATTAGATGACTAGACTTATTTATTAGCTTACGTAGTGTACTCCCCCCCCCCCCCCCACAGCACTCACCTCTTCTTGTGACACTTCATGATGTCCGCCTCACTCATGCCCTCGAACTTTCCATCTCCGGACTTGGACTTCATCTCCTTGATCAGGTTCGCCGGGATCGCCTTTTTAGTGAACGTAGACACGAAGTCTCCGGCCCCGCCGTGCCCGTCGAAAACGCCCCATAACCCGATGTTAGCCTCTCCGTTGAAGACGGGGTGGGAGCAAAACGCGTCCTGGTTTGCCTTGTCGAGCGCGTGGGGATAATAGCCTCGCTGCGTCAAGAACGCAAAGTGTATGCTGAAGCTAGCAGTCTTTGTCTTGACATTCATGATCTCCGTGGCCTTGGAGCACACTGCAAGTAAAGGTAGGGTTATGAGTTATGAGTTAGACGAGCTATCGTAGAATCGCGGAGGGCTTCGTCAGTGAACACTTCTAACCCAGTCACTTCCTCTTACCTATTCGGCGCTTTATTTGTGCTGCTGTCAGGGGGGTTGGCGCGTCCGAAGCGTAGTGGTCTCCCCCCTGGTGCGTCTTCGCTGCGGAACACCCTCCTCCCATACTTGTCAGTGGTTAATAAGACGATCCCAGGCAGAATTAGTTGGATTTAGCGCAGGATGCTAATTCCAGTTGGGAGACAGTGATGGTGATGGGTTAAAAGGGAATTGGCTCTGGGTTTGGACTCTACTTTGCAGAACAGCACTCACTAGAAGGGGGATATCACAGGGAATCCACTATAGTGCGACAAAGCAGTTTATTTACAGGCACCTATTATTGAGGTTGCGCGGGCTAACGGAATATCATTTTCTGGACAGCAACACTTTGAATCGCTACAGGACGCAGTGTCAGCAAACTAACCTTGCATAATTCGGGAATAATTCGGGAAATGTCGTCGTCATCGAACCCAGATGGCTCTCAATACGGGCGACTGGCCTATTGGGATCAGCGATACACAGAGTGAGTGGGTCGGGGGAGTACGTGGTTGTGTGTTCGTTGTGTTGTCGTTGGGGTTACTTGTGTGCTGCAGTGGAGTGTTTGGGTTTCGTACTTTGTTTTACATAGTAACAATGCACAACAAACACTCACCTCCCCCTCCACCCCCCACCCCCCAATAGCGACAAAGAACCCTTCGAATGGTACACGAACTACAACTCCATCCGCTCAAACTGCCACTCTCACTTCCGTCCCAACGGTAAAATCCTAAACGTAGGCTGCGGAAACTCCCTCGTAAGCGAAGACATGCACTTCGACGGTTTCAACGACATAGTCAACGTTGATTTATCGGGTGTTGTTATACAACAGATGATTGATAAGACGCAAGCTTTGAATGGATTGACGTGGCAAGTTATGGATGCTAGGTATATGGAGTTTGACGATGAGAGTTTCGACGCTATTTTGGATAAGGGCATGGTGCGTGAAAAGGATGTAAATTAGAAAAAACTCGGAACACGAGACGAAACGAACGACGCTTATAAAATACTAACATAACCCACCTCAACGCGCTTCAAATTCCTTTCCAGATCGACACTCTCCTCTCCGGAGACAATTCGATAGAATCAGCCCAAAAATTCTCCTCCCACGTCGCCCGCATTCTCAAACCCGGAGGAATATACATGTGTCTCTCCTCCGGAATTCCCAACGAGCGTCTCCCCATGCTCAACAATCAGGATTATAGTTGGGATGTTGAGTGCGTTCCTATTGCTAAACCTGTTATTAGTGAGGTTGAGGTGAAGTTTAATTTGGAGGAGGATACTAGTTGTTATTGGTTGTATATTTGTAAGACTGGAGGGGATGATGAAGAGGGGTAATGGGTGAACGTGTGGGGCAGTTTAATTTAATGATGATGCATGAAGATTAAAAAAACGAGTTTATTTTGTTTGAAGATGGGAAAAAAATCGAAATTTAGAGCACACTCGTTTTCTATCACGAATCTACTACTTTTCTACTGCTTCCCATGTTGTCTCCCAATTGTGTGTGTTTTTTTGTCCGCTCCACCCCCCCTTTTTTACTTGAACACGATACTAATAAATTATTCCGCAGATGCTTCGCCCTCGGCCTTGAGCGCCTCGGCCCTCCTGAATGCGCGCGCTTTCTTCATCCTGTGCGGTGGGAGTGAGGGAGACGGGGGGGGGGGATTGGGTTAGTTTTGGGAAATTAAATTTTGTTTCTTACTATACACCTCGCGATAGATGTTTATCGTCTTCGCCCCCCCCTTCTCCACAAAAACACACTCACCTAGCCTCCTCCAACTGGCCCGTGTAAACAGCTCCACCAACCATGAAAACAAAAATAACCCCGAAAAACAAGAACGTGTAAAGCGCGGTGCTCTGCTCGTCCGTGTCGAGGATCGCCTTGAGGAGGAGGGAGTAGAGGGCGAGGAGGGAAGACCAGAGGGTAATGTAGCAGGTTGTGATGATGCCGATGTCTTCTACGGAGTTTCCGCAGCCGATGTTCCAGGTGGAGCCGCCGAGCTGAGGGGTTTGGGGAGGGGGGGGAGGGATTATGGATTAGGGTTAGGGGAGACTTTTTCCGAAACGCCCAACACGCTCTTAAAATCACTTCGCCGCTCCTAAAACAACAGTATCCCACACTGCGTCCTCCGCGAATCTCACCTGCATGGTCAGGGGCTGGTAGTTCATCGCAGCGTTGATCTCCGCCATGGTGTTGGGGCGGAAGGAACGAGAGTCCTTAGGGGCATCGCCCTTACTCGAGACATTGACCTGGGGAGAGTTTGGGGAGGGGGTGAGGACAGGTGGGGGGTTTGGACAAAACGGGATTGCCGTTTTAATGAATTTGGAGAGGTTTTACGGCTACGGCAACACTAACAGCTCACTTACTTCCTTAAGTTCGATACCTTCTCCTGACTTGGTCATCGTGTGTAGGAGGTAGACTGCGGTGAGGAGAGAAATGGGGGATGTTCCATCGGGTTAGTCGAAAGGATTCGCAACAGCGGTTTTAACAGTCCTAGATATTAGCCCCAATAGGCGATTCTGGAAGACTTGTGAAACAAAGACCGACCAATCTGAGA
>BLQM01000142.1:56376-76021 GCA_012489335.1 Triparma laevis f. inornata
TTCGCTCGCTGCTCGTTCGCTCGCTCGCCCCCCCCCACAGGGTGACTTCAATGGAGAAATGTCCCACTTCCAGAATATCCTGAAGGAGTCCCTCAAGTCCCTCTCCGGAGGCCTCGAGCTCCGCCGTCCTGACCAGGACAAGGTGAAGGGATACGAGAACCTTGACACCCGCAACTTCCAGGCGCGCATCAATGCCATGCCTGACTTGATCCCTCACTTCGAGGAGCTTCTTGAGGAGTGGTGCAATAAGATAGAGGAATACTTGGACGCCGATTCCTCCGGATCCGCCGACAAGGGCCCCAAGGGCGAGCTCGAGTACTGGCGCAACCGCATGCAGCGCCTCACCTCCATCACCGAGCAGCTCAAGCGCAAGGACTGCAAGAACGTCTTCGCCCTACTCTCGACGCTCACCAAGGCGTCCCCCGACATGGCCAAGCAGAAGACGAACCTCCTCCTTCGCAGGTGGAAGCAGATCGACGTCAACATCACCGAGGCCGCCAATGAGGCCAAGGACAACGTCAAGTACCTCTTCACCCTCGAGCGCTTCATCGAGCCCCTCTACAGCGGCACCGCTTCGACCATCATCGACACGCTCCCAGCGCTCATGAACAGCATCAAGATGATCCACACCATCGCAAGATACTACAACACGAAAGACCGTATGACCAGCCTCTTCTCTAAGATCACCGACCAGATGATTTCCAACTGCAAGCAGTGCATCGAGTCCGGAAAGGACAAAGACTCCCTCTGGGAGAAGGACCCCCAGGAGCTCGTTCGCCAGGTGAAGTTCTGCGAGGAGCGAAGCGACGAGCATTAACATTAACATTGACATGCACATTCTAAACTAACTCGTCGCTTCGCTCCTCGGCTCGCTTCGCTCGCCGCTCGTCGCACAGCTCGAGTCTTGCCTTAAGCTTAACGAAGCCTACCAGGAGCAGTACCGCTTGACCAAGCGCAAGCTCAAGCAGATGCCCAAGGGCAAGCAGTTCGACTTCGAGGAGCACCAGATCTTCGGCAAGTTCGACCTCTTCTGCCGCCGCATCATCAAGCTCATCGACATGTTCAGCACCATCGAGCAGGTACGAAGTTTGGGAATGTGCTAGTAGCGTTAGTCTAAACTCTCACGTCGCTTACATTCGCTACGTAATTCTAACTCGTTAAATTACGCAACAATTTTTTTCGAATTTCTACGCTCGTCTCTCGCAGTTCACGTCTCTGTCCGAGAACAAGCTCGAGGGCATGGAGGAGCTCATCGACGGCTTCCACAAGATCAAGCGCGAGTTCCGCTCCAAGTCGCACGACCTCCTCGACTACCACAACAACAAGTTCGACCGCGACTACGTGGAGTTCAACGTCAAGATCAACAACTTGGAGGGCGGACTTCAGCAGTTCATCAACATGTCCTTCGAGAACATCACCTCCATCGAGCACTCGCTCAACTTGCTGCACAAGTTCCAGACGATATTGCAGCGCGAGTCGCTCAAGTCCGACCTCGACAGCAAGCTCAACATCATCTTCCAGAACTACGGAATGGAGCTTGAGCAGGTGCAGCAGCTCTACGAGAAGCAGGTGAGGCGCAGTGAGGAGCGAAGCGACGAGCTGGGAATGGGAGGATTGCGGGAGTAATTCGTCTGAGCTATTAGCTTTAGTCTAAATGCACAAGCCACTTTCTTCGATAAGCAATTCTAACTCGTCGTCGCTTCGCTCCTCCGCTTGCTACGCTCGTCGCTACGCTCGTCGCAGAAGCACGAGCCCCCCATCCCCCGTAACTTGCCCCCCGTCGCCGGTAACATCACGTGGTCCCGCCACTTGCTCAAGCGCATCGAGGAGCCCATGAAGCAGTTCGAGTCCAACCAGAACGTGCTCGCCGGAAAGGACGCCAAGCGCATCATCAAGATGTACAACAAGGTCGCCCGTACCCTCGTCGCCTTCGAGTACCTCTGGTACCAGGCCTGGGTGCAGTCCATCGATCAGGCCAAGACCGGCCTCCAGGCCACCCTGATCATCCGCCACCCTGAGGACAACAAGCTCTACGTCAACTTCGACCACGAGATCCTGCAGCTCATCCGCGAGGCCAAGTGCCTCGACCGCATGGGCATTGAGATCCCCGAGTCGGCTAAGATCGCCCTCTTCCAGGAGGAGAAGTTCAAGACCTTTTACAACGAGCTGCACTGGGCCCTCACCGAGTACGACCGCGTCGTCACCGAGGTCATCCCTGTCACCGCCATGGTCCTTCGCCCCCACTTCAACGACATGGAGTACAAGCTGCGTCCGGGTATGATAACGCTGACGTGGACGTCGATGAACATCGACCAGTACATTTCGCATGTGCACTCCGGCCTTCGGAAGCTCGAGGAGCTCGTGTCGAATATCAACGACATTATCGAGAACCGTATCGAGAAGAACTTGAAGATTGTCTCCAAGACTCTCCTTGTTGACCTCCCGGAGCACTCCTCCTTCACCGTCTCCGAGTTCGTCGACATGCAGCAGCAGCACATCAAGGTCCAGTCTCGCCTCCTCCAGGGCAAGAACACCGAGATCGAGCACGCCGTCGACGACCTCATCAAGAAGATCGAGATCTACCAGCTCGATTCTCACGTCGAGAACGTCTCCGACGACGAGATCCAGAAGCTCCGCAAGCACTACAACCACTTCATGTACCAGGTAAGAAAAGAAGTTCGAGGAGCGAAGCGACGAGTTAATAACGACCACCGCAGCATCGCAAACACCACAAACACTCCCCGCAATCCCCGCAATCCCCGCAATCCCCGCAATCCCCGCAATCCCCGCAATCCCCGCAATCACCACAATCGCCACAATCGCCACAATCGCCACAAATTACGATCATCAAAATTCTAAAATTCTAACTTTTCACTTCGCTCTTCAACAGGCCCTTCTCCACTGCGCGAAGAACAGCATGAACTCGCTCAAGAAGCGCATCGGCTCCCGCGTCGGCGGCGGCTTCTTGTACGTCACCCGCCCTTTCTTCGAGGTGGCCGTTCAGCTCATGCCTCCCAAGGTCTCGCTGTCCCCTTCCCTGGACGAGATCCAGGAGTGCATCAACCAGTCTGCGCAGGCGATCCTCTCCTGCTTCAAGACCGTTGTCGACTGGGGCTACCACGACATGCCCGAAGAGCTCCGTGCCTCGCACACCTTCTTCGAGAAGATCACCAAGGACATCGAAATCGTCCGCGTCGCTCTTCTCCTCACTGGTTGCATCCAGGGAATCCGCAACACTGTGGCGGACTACCTCGGATCCTTCGGTCAGTACGATTGGCTCTGGAAGGACGACAAGGATGCCGCCTACAAGGAGTTCTGCAAGACCATGCCTGCCCTCGAGGACTACGAGATCAAGCTCCGCTCCTTCGGCGACGTCGAGTCCGATGTTGACCGCGTGCACTCCATCCACATCATCGGAGCGCTCTCTCTCAACACCAAGGCCCTCAAGACTGCGCTCGAGTCCGAGTGCGACGCCTGGAAGGTCCAGTACTCTTACAACTTGCACCTCGAGGCCAAGAACGCCCTCGAGTCCTTGACCGAGTACGTCCGCATGACGACCGGCAAGCTCGGCCGCAAGGTCGAGGACCTCGACTCTCTGCGCTTCATGATGGTCCTCCTCAAGGAGGTCCGCGAGAAGGAGTCCGGCATCGAGATGGAGATCAATCCCATCATGGACATGTACCAGATGCTCGAGTACTACCTTCCCGCCGGATTCATGGAGAAGGAGGAGATCGACAAGAAGACCGTCCTCCGCGCCAACTGGAAGAAGCTCGTCGCGCAGGCGCTCGTCCGCACTGACGAGCTCTCCAAAACGCAGATCGGCTTCAAGAAGGGACTCATCCGCGACATAAATACCTTCAAGGTCGACGTCGTCCAGTTCCGCAAGGACTTCGAGAAGAACGGACCTCTTATCCAGGGAATTCCCCCCATGGAGGCCGTGGACCGCTTGTCCCGTTTCAAGGAGGAGCTCAAGATCCGCGAGCGCAAGTTCAAGTTGTACGAGTCTGGAGAGACCCTCTTCGCCTTGCCCCACAACTCTTACCCCGACCTCGCCAAGAACACCAAGGAGCTCGCGCTCGCCTCCAAGCTCTTCGACCTTTACGTCGACGTGATTAACACCATCAACGACTGGAAGCTCATGCCCTGGGACGAGGTCTCCGGCAACATGGACGACATGACTGAGAAGATGGATTCCTTTGCCGGTCGCTGTAAGAAGCTCCCCGGCCGCCTTCGCGAGTACGAGTCGTACACCGCGCTCAACAAGGAGATTACCGACTTCCAGCTCATTCTCCCCCTGCTCCAGGAGCTCTCTAAGCCCTCCATCATGGCCCGCCACTGGGACGAGGTCATGGAGATCTGTAACGCCAAGTTCGAGGTCATCAACAACCCCGAGTTCAAGCTCGTCACGCTCATCGAATCCACCCTTGTTGAGAACAAGGAGGAGGTTGAGGAGGTCACCGACGGTGCTGACAAGCAGAAGAAGATCGAGCTTCAGCTGGAGGAGATTGACGACAAGTGGGGCCACGACGAGTTCGACTTCCAGGAGTGGAAGGGACGCGGCGTCAACATCCTCATGAAGACCCCCATCGTCATGGAGGAGCTCGAGGAGTCTCAGATGAACGTCCAGACCATGCTCACCATGAGGCACGTTGCTCCCTTCAGGGAGCGCGCCCAGGAATCGCTCGCCTCGCTCTCCGAGACCTCCGAGACCCTCGAGTCTTGGGTCAAGGTCCAGATGATGTGGAGTGCCCTCGAGTCCGTCTTCACCGGCGGAGATATTGCCAAGCAGTTGCCCGTCGAGGCCAAGAAGTTCGCCAAGGTGGACAAGGACTGGGCCAAGATCATGACCAAGGCCTCCGAGACCCGCAACGTCATTGAGGTGAGAAGTGAGAAGCTGCGAGTACACATTTAAAGTGCCAAATTTCTTTTCTTTAATTTAACACCCCAAAATTCAAAATTCTAACCCCCCCCTCCCTCCCCCCCCCACAGTGCTGCGCCAACGAGCTGCTTCGCAACAGCCTTCCCACAATGTACTCCGAGCTCGAGAAGTGCCAGAAATCTCTTGACGGATACCTCGAGCAGAAGCAGAACGCCTTCCCGCGTTTCTACTTCGTCTCGTCCGCCAAGTTGCTCATCATCCTCTCCCAGGGATCCGATCCTCTTGCCATGAACGAGTACTACGAGAACGTCTTCGACGCCGTCCAGTACGTCGAGCATGACAAGAAGGACCGCACCATCATCTACAAGATCCACGGAAGCGGAGGCGACGGACATGAGGTCATCGACTTCTACCAGCCCGTCAAGGCCGTCGGAAACATTGAGGACTGGCTCATGGCCCTCCTCAAGAACATGATGTGGACCATGAAGGAGCACTCCAGGGCCTGCGCCCAGGGCGTTGCCGACATGGGACAGGACATCACTCAGCTCCGTGCCCTCGTGGACCGCTCCATCGCTCAGTTCGCCCTTCTCGCGATCCAGATCATGTGGACTCTCGAGACCCAGGGCGCCCTCGAGGTTTGCAAGACCAAGAAGTCTGCCATGAAGGACAACAAGACTCGCCAGTTCCAGGTCCTTGCCGAGTTGGCCGGATGGTGCTTGCAGGACCTTGGCTCCAAGATCAACCGTAAGAAGATCGAGACCCTCGTCACCGTGCACGTGCACCAGCGCGATATTGCCGAAGAGCTCGTCACGCTCGTCAAGCAGAAGAAGGTCAGCGACCCCAACGACTTCGACTGGCTCAAGCAGGCCCGCTTCTACTGGAGGCCCAACGCCGCCGACGATGTCAACGACGACGGAGCCACCGTCGTCGCCATCACCGACGTCGACTTCAACTACCAGTACGAGTACCTCGGCTCCAAGGAGCGTCTTGTGATTACTCCCCTGACGGACAAGTGTTACATCACCCTTGCCCAGGCCCTGGGTATGTTCTTCGGAGGAGCCCCCGCCGGACCCGCCGGAACCGGAAAGACTGAGACCACCAAGGATCTCGGAAACACGCTCGGAATTTTCGTCGTCGTTACCAACTGTACCGATCAGATGAAGTACACCGACTGTGCCAAGATCTTCAAGGGATTGTGTCAGGGCGGGTTGTGGGGATGCTTCGACGAGTTCAACCGTATCACCCTTCCCGTCCTTTCCGTGGTCGCCCAGCAGGTGCTGGCCATCCAGAACGGAAAGAAGCAGGGCGTTCAGTTCTTCCAGTTCCCGGGAGATCCTCAGAACGTCTTCCTCCAGCCCGTATGCGCGTTCTTTATCACGATGAACCCCGGATATGCCGGAAGGCAGGAGCTCCCCGAGAACCTCAAGGCTCTCTTCCGTGGAGTTGCGATGATGACGCCCGATTTCCAGATCATCAAGAAGGTCAAGATGTGCTCCGTCGGATACACGGACTTCGACATCCTTTCCGCCAAGTTCTTCGCCCTTTATGCCACCTGTAAGGAGCAGCTCTCCAACCAGCGCCACTACGATTGGGGATTGCGTAACATCCTTTCTGTGCTCCGTACCATGGGAGCCACCAAGCGTGATAACACGACCCTCCCCGAGGCCTTCCTCGTCTACCGTACCGTCCGTGACATGAACTTGTCCAAGCTCGTTTCCCAGGATGTGCCCCTCTTCCTGTCCCTTCTCGCCGATCTTTTCCCCGGCATGTCTCCCCCCGCCAAGGGAGAGTACCCCGAGGAGGAGGCGATCCTCGCCAAGATGGTCGCCAAGTACGACCTCGTGTACCACGAGGCGTGGGTCCTTAAGGTCATCCAGCTCTTCGAGACCACCAGGGTGCGCCACGGAATCATGCTTGTCGGACCTTCCGGCGGAGGAAAGAGTTGCATCTTCAAGTGCCTCAAGGACACTCTGCAGGAGCGCAACGGCATCCCCATGAAGGACAGCCGCTTCAACCCCAAGGCCATCAGGTCGCAGGAGATGTACGGAGAGACCGACCCCGTGAGTGGAGAGTGGACCACCGGAGTGTTCGCTGCCATGTGGGCCAAGTTCAACAACCGTAACAACGCCTACAACACCTGGATCATTGCCGACGGACCCGTCGATGCCATCTGGATCGAGGATTTGAACACCGTCCTCGACGACAACAAGCTCCTCACGCTCGCCAACGGCGACCGCATGCCCATGACTGACAACGTCAAGATGATGTTCGAGGTCGAGACTTTGGTCAACGCCTCCCCCGCTACCGTGTCCCGCGCCGGTATCATCTACGTCTCCGACACCGATCTCGATTGGGCTCCCGTCGCCGAGGCGTGGGTCAGGGTCAGGCCCGATGAGACCAGGAAGGAGATGCTCCGCGGCTTCTTCTCCAAGTGGATGGGCGAGAACAACCCCGTCGACCCCGGAAAGTGCTACGACTTCTTGGCCAGGAACACGGCCCAGGTCATGAAGGAGGGCAGGGTCGGCAAGATCTACAGTCTCTGCCAGCTTTACCAGGGCCTCACCGAGGGCTCCGACGCCCCCAATTTCACCGACATCACCGGTCAGAGCGAGAAGATCTTCCTCTACAGTCTCGCCTGGAGTGTCGGAGGCCTCCTCGAGGCCGAGGACCGCCTCAAGTTCGACCAATGGCTCAGGGACCAGGACACCAACGGTTCCATGCCCATTGTCGAGGAGGGAGAGACCATCTACGAGTACTACATCGACAACGCGACTCTCGACTGGACCAAGTGGTACCCCGAGAAGTGGGCCTACCCCGATGGAGAGAAGCTCGACTTCTCCAACTTGCTCGTCCCCACCATGGACAGCACCAGGGCTTTGTACGTCGTCAACAATCTCCACAAGCAGCTCGTCCCTGTTCTCATCTGCGGAGCTGAGGGTACTGCCAAGACCTCTGTCTTGCTCATGTTCCTGGCTGCCCAGGATCCGGCCAAGATGATGACCAAGAGGATCAACTTCTCCTCTGCCACCACCCCCGGCATGGCCCAGTACAGCATCGAGGCCGAGCTAGACAAGCGCGGCGGAAAGAACTTCGGACCCCCTAACGGCAAGAAGATGACCATCTTCTTCGATGATATTAGTATGCCCGAGGTCAACAACTGGGGAGATCAGACCACCCTCGAGCTCGTCAGGCTTACTGTCGAGTACGGCGGCTTCTGCTTCTTGGACAAGGACAAGCGTGGAGACTTCAAGAACTGCGAGGACCTCCAGTACCTCGGTGCTATGCAGCACCCCGGAGGAGGCAAGAACGACATCCCCAACCGCCTCAAGAGGAACTTCTTCATCTTCAACCTCGTCCTCCCTTCCATCACCAGTATCAACGACATCTACGGTCAGATGCTCACGGGAAGGTTCACGCCTGCCGAGTTCGACGCCAACACAATTACGTCCTCGAGCCAGCTGACCGCCGCCACCATCAAGTTGTGGAAGGTCATCAAGGCCAAGATGCTTCCCACCCCCGCCAAGTTCCACTACGTGTTCAACATGCGCGACTTGAGCCGCGTCTTCCAGGGAGTGCTTCTCACTCCCAAGGGCACCATCCTCGACGGCGGAACCAGGAAGAAGGAGGGCACCATGACCAATTTTACCCCCCAGACCATGCTTATCGGACTGTGGAAGCACGAGTGCGACCGCGTCTTCTGCGACAAGCTCACCAACAACAAGGACAAGGACACCTACGAGAAGATGATCAAGGACATCGGAGAGGAGTGCTTCGGAGAGGAAGTGTACTCCACGGCGTGCCCCTCCAGCAGGTTTATGGTCAGCTTCCTCAGGGACGACATCTACGACGAGGACGGCGTCCTCGAGGAGGAGGCGCCCAAGGTGTACGAGGACGGAGGAACTCTCGAACAGATCAGGGAGAGGGTCTACATGTTCCTCAACAAGTTCAACGAGGAGTTCCCTTCCAAGAAGATGGAGCTCGTTTTGTTCGAGGACGCCTTGAAGCACTTGCTGAGGATCAGTCGCTTGATTGAGACTCCCAGAGGCAGTGGCCTTTTGGTCGGAGTCGGAGGATCCGGAAAGCAGAGTCTCACCAGGCTCGCCTCCTTCATCGCTAGGAGTATGTGCTTCCAGATCACCTTGACCAAGCAGTACAACGCCGCGTCCTTGTTGGACGACATCAGGCTCATGTACAAGAACGCCGGCCACAAGAGGCAGCCCACCACTTTCCTCTTCACCGAGAGTGAGATCAAGAGTGAGGTATTTTTAGAGACCATCAACTCCGTCTTGATGACTGGAGAGGTCCCGGCCTTGTTCCCCAAGGACGAGATGATGGCCATGACCGCCGACCTCCGCAACGCCTTCCTCGCGGAGAGGCCCGGCCAGGACGAGACCCCCGCCAACATGAAGGCCTTCTTCACCGACTGCGTGAGGGACAACCTTCACGTCATGCTCTGCATGAGTCCCATGAACCCCAAGTTCCCCATCAGGGCGAGGAAGTTCCCCGGACTTGTCAGTTCCCCCACCATCGACTGGTTCCTGGCCTGGCCCAAGGAGGCCCTCGTCAGTGTGTCCAAGGGATTCATCCAGGACTACCCCCTCGCTTGCACCCCCGAGGTCAAGGAGAAGGTCATGGTTCACATGGGTATGGTCCACTCCATGGTCGTCGACGTTTGCGACGAGTACTTCAAGAGTATGAGGCGCTCCGTCTACCAGACGCCCAAGAGTTACCTCAGTTTCATTGCCGCCTACAAGGACATGTACGGCAGGAAGCTTCAGGAGCTCACTGACAAGGAGGGCAGGGTCAAGCTCGGCTTGGAAAAGCTCGTTCAGGGAGCTCAGGACGTTGAGGCCATGAAGGTCGTCCTCGCTGCCGAGCAGGTTAAATTGGAGGAGGCCACCATCAACACCAACAAGATGCTCGAGAGTTTGGAGGTCTCTGCCGCCGACGCCAAGAAGGAGGGAGACCAGGTCATGGAGATCAAGACCAAGTGCGAGGCCGACGCCGTGAGGATCCAGGGAGAGAAGGACTCTTGCGCCGTCGATCTAGCCAAGGCCATGCCTTTCGTCAACGAGGCTAACGCCGCCATCGACAGTATCAAGCCCTCCGACATTAACGAGATCAAGCAGAACAAGAAGCCGACCCACATTATCCAGCTGGTGTTCGACTGCTTGCTGATCTTGTTCGCAGCTCCTCTCAACGTGATCAAGCCCACCAAGCTCACGATCAAGGGAGACGAGTTCCCCTTCTTCGAGTGCAGTTTCAAGCCGCACGCCCAGACCTTGCTGAGCAAGAGTGGTTTCCTCGGAGACCTTCAGGAGTTCGGAAGGACTGGAAAGGACGAGATGAACGACGAGACCATCGAGTTCCTCACCGCCTACATTGACCTCGAGAAGTTCACGCCCGCGTTCGCCAAGTCCGCGAGTAGTGCCGCCGAGGGTCTCTGTACCTACGCGAGGGCCATGAAGTTCTACCACGAGGCGAGTAAGATCGTCAAGCCCAAGTTGGAGGCGCTCAGCATTGCTGAGAATCAGATGGAGGCCGCCAACAAGGCTTTGGCCGAGGCCGAGACCAGGTTGGCCGCGTGCCAGGAGAAGCTCGCGGGCTTGAAGGACATGTTCGACAACCAGATGGCCAAGAAGAGAGGCATCGAGGAGGGAGCCATGAGCCTGCAGAAAAAGATGAACCAGGCTTCCGCTCTCATCAACGGCCTCGCCGGAGAGAAGGACAGGTGGACAGAGGACGCCGCCAACTTCGGAGAGCAGAAGAGGAGGCTCGTCGGAGACTGCGCCATCGGATGCGCCTTCGTCAGCTACTGCGGACCTTTCAACCAGCAGTTCAGGCACAAGCTCGTCAACGACAAGTTCACCGCCGACTGCGAGAAGGAGGGAGTGCCCGTCACGAGAAACATGGACATCATCGAGTTCCTGGTTGACATCGGTACCATCGGAGACTGGAACATGCAGGGCTTACCCACGGATCCGTTGAGTAAGCAGAACGGTATCATGGTGACCAAGAGTACCAGGTACCCCTTGCTCGTCGACCCCCAGGGCCAGGCCTTGAACTGGATCAGGAACAAGGAGGCGGAGAACCTTCCAAACTACAACGGGCAGACGCTCGTGTCCTTGAACGATCCCAAGTTGAAGGACAAGCTCGAGTTCTGCATGAGTGATGGAAAGAGTTTGATCATCATTGGAGTTGAGGACGATATAGATCCCATGCTTGACCCCATCATGGAGAAGCAGTTCATCTACAAAGGCAAGAAGATGTTTATTTCTATTGCCGACAAGATGATGGACTTCGACCCCAAGTTCCAGCTCTACTTCATCAGTAGGTTGCCCAACCCCATGTTCTCGCCCGAGTTGCAGGCCAAGACCACTTTGATTGACTTCACCGTCACCCAGAAGGGTCTTGAGGAGCAGCTCTTGAGTAAGGTCATCGGAAAGGAGCAGAAGGCGTTGGAGGATCAGCTCAACCAGGTTTTGGAGGAGGTGAACAACAACACCAAGAGTCTGATGCAATTGGACGCCAGTCTTTTGGAGAGGCTCACGAGCAACTCCGGAGACTTGCTCGAGGATGAGGAGCTCATTGCGGTGCTGGCTAATACGAAGGCGAAGGCCGCCGAGGTGAACGCCAAACTCATTGCTGCCGACGAGACCAAGCAGAACATTAGCGAGAAGCGTGAGCAGTTTAGGCCCGCCGCCACGAGAGGCAGTGTGCTTTACTTCAGTATTGTCGAGATGAGTCTCTGCAACTGCATGTACCAGACCAGTCTCACCCAGTTTTTGGAGCTCTTCATGAGGAGTATGGACGAGGCCGAGAAGGCCGCGTTGGCCAGTAAGCGCGTGGGCAACATCATCGAGACCATGACCTACATCACTTACAGGTACATCAACAGGGGCTTGTACGAGGCCGATAAGTTAACCTTCATTTTGTTGTTGACGATGAAGATTTTGGTCACGGCTGGTATGTTGAAGCAGAGCGACGTCACCTTGTTCTTGAGGGGAGGAGCCGCGCTCGACATCAACAGCGTCAGGAGGAAGCCCTTCACTTGGATTAGTAATGACGTCTGGCTCAACATCATCGAGTTGAGCAACAGCAACAAGTTCTTCAGCAACCTCGCCACCGACATGATCGCCAACGAGGCCATGTGGAAGCGCTGGTACGAGGACAATGAGCCCGAGCAGATGGCCATCCCCGAGTACGAACAGAGGATCGCGGAGCAGGCCGACATCGGCCCGTTCTTGAAGCTTCTGTTGGTCAGGAGTTTGAGGGTGGACAGGTGCATCTTGACTTGCAAGGAGTTCCTGAGGGGAACCAAGGAGATGGGACCGGCGTTCGTCGAGCCCGTCACGGATACCTTCGACATGATCTACGAGACCATGACGCCCCAGGTGCCCGTCATCGTGCTTTTGAGTCGTGGAGCCGATCCCACTGATAGTATTGAGACCTTGTGCAGGAAGAAGAAGTTGCCGCCCCCGGCCGTCATTAGTTTGGGAGAGGGTCAGGAGCCCGTTGCGTTTAAGGCCATCAACGCCGGAGTGGTGAACGGAACGTGGGTTCTGCTGCAGAACTGCGAGTTGGGCCTTGGATTGATGAACGACATGGAGGACATCATCAACAAATTGAAGGACAACATGGACCCCAACTTCAGGCTCTTCATCACCGCGCTTCCGCACCCCGAGTTCCCCTTGGGATTGCTGCAGATGTGCACCAAGGTGGCGAACGAGCCCCCCGCGGGCTTGAAGGCCGGCTTGTTGAGGAGTTACACTCCCGGAGTCATGGTGGACCAGGACAAGATCGAGAGGGTCGAGACCGCCCAGTGGCGCCAGCTGCTTTTCGCTCTTTGCTTCTTGCACAGCATCGTGCTCGAGAGGAGGAAGTTCGGACCTCTTGGCTGGGGCATCCCCTACCAGTACAGTGACGGAGATTTGACCGCTTGCGTTCTTTTCTTGGAGAAGCATCTGTACAACGGACCGATTAGCTGGAGCACCTTCCAGTACATGGTCGCCGCCGTGCAGTACGGAGGAAAGATCACGGACAGTCTCGACGTGAGAATGTTCAGGATCTACACCGAGGAATGGCTGACGCCCAAGGCGTGCGAGGAGGACTACACTTATAACCCCGACGTTCCCATCTTCAAGATCCCCGGAGATTTCAAGTATGTCATTCCTAGCGACCTGGAGCACGACAAGTACAGGACGTACATCGAGTCGTTCCCCGAGATCGACTCTCCCGAGATCTTCGGCTTGCACCCCAACGCCGACTTGACCTTTAGGGTCAAGGAGGTCACGGCGCTTTTCAAGACATTGGGAGAGACCCAGCCGAAAGGAGGAGGAGGAGACGGAGGAGTCAGCAGGGAGGACGTCGTGTACGAGAAGGCGACGGACCTGCAGGAGAGGCTACCCGAGGACTACAACGAGGACGACTACAAGGCCAAGATTCAGAAATTGGGTGGCATGGCGATCCCCTTGAACATCTTCTTGTTCCAGGAGCTGCAGAGGTTGCAGAATGTTATTGCGAAGGTCAGGTTCACTCTTGCCCAGCTTCAGCTGGCAATCAAGGGAGAAGTGGTGATGACGGCGGAGCTACAGGAGACTTTGGACAGTATGTTCGATGCCAAGGTGCCCCACTACTGGGAGAACACCTTGACGGGCGACGAGTTCAGTTGGAGGTTGCCCACTCTTGGTTTGTGGTTTACGAGTTTGATCGCTCGCGACGACCAGGACAGGAGTTGGTTGAACGAGGGAAGACCGAACTGCTACTGGCTGACGGGCTTCTTTAATCCTAATGGTGCTTTGACGGCCATGAAGCAGGAGGTGACGAGGAAGCACAAGGGAGAGAAGTGGGCGTTGGACGAGGTCATCTACCACACGGAGGTGACCGAGTACAATGGCGAGCAGCAGGTCAGGAGCCCGCCTCCGGAAGGTATCTACATCCACGGCTTGTTCTTGGATGGAGCCGCATGGGGCAAGCACGAGGGGCTTCTGATCGAGAGTACTCCGAAGGTACTTTTCGTGGGATTGCCGGTGTTGCTAGTCACTGGAAACATAAGGAAAGACGAAGTCACCTTCAAGAAGAGTTATTTTGGACCCCAGGGTCCTTACGAATGCCCGTGCTACAAGTACTCTAGCAGGACGGACAGGTACTTCATCTTCTACGTGAACTTGAAGTGCACGCAGGAGAGGTACCCCAACTACTGGGCGTTGCGTGGAACTGCGCTTTTGTGCAACCAGTAATGCAGTGAGTAGTTGAAAACAACGATATAAATAGATTAGGGGTGGGGGTAGGGGTGAGGGGGAGGGGGTGGTGTGGTGTGGTGTGTCTCGTGAATTTTGTGGGGGGGGATTTTTAGTTACAACAAGCACGGGAGGAGGGACTGGGGGGCGGACTTTAGCATTGATTGGCACAGAGAGTGCGGACAAACTTTCAGACTATTATGGGTGGCCCTAGTGAAGTATTCGGTGTGTGGTTGTGGTCGGTTAATTTAAACTTTGCAATGATATTATTTACAAAAACAAATTGTTTGGGGTTTTGTCATTTTTACTTACGCCAGGACTTGTCTTCGAGACTCATTCCGGCCAAGCTGGCGAGGCTCTCCGTCATGCTCTCGTCACAGTCCTTCTCCTCCTCGTCTTCTACGAGCGTCTTGGTCATTAAATACCGGCGCACGATTCCCGTCGCTTCTTCAAGCGTTGAAATTCTCTCCTTCAACCACGGCGATTCCAGGAGCAGTTCCGCCGGCAGTCTCCTCTTATCTTCTTTCGCCAAGCTAAGCCCCACGAGCTCTTCCAGACCAGGCTCCTCCATCCTCCCCATCAACGACGAGACCCTTCCATCCCACTCGTCAATCGTCATGACGATCTCCACCGTCCCCATCCCGTGAAACGGATGCCTCCCAAACGCCATCTGCGACGAGCAAAGCGAGTCGCATTAAGATTGGCGTTAACGAGTTAGAATTGCGTAGCGGTGATACTGGCGTCGATAACTGGAGCCACTAGCGCAGTCGAATAACGAAAGGAATTAACGCGTTCTCAGCAAGGAGCGAAGCGATGAGCTGCGTCTCACCTCAAGCACCGTAATCCCAAAACTCCATATATCACACGTAGACTTATACTTTTTCCCACGCAAACGCTCCCCGCTCATGTACATCCCCGTTCCAATGACCGTGGAATTGAGGCTGTCGCCTGAGGCGTCTTTGAGGCCTCTGCCGCTTGCGATTCCAAAGTCGCCGATTTTCACGCAGCCGTTTGAGGAGAGGAGGACGTTCCCAGGTTTGATGTCGCGGTGGGTGAGCTTGTACCAGTGGAGGTAGCTTAAACCGTAGAGGATCTGGTAGGATATTCCAGCGATAACGTTCAGGGGGATGGTGGAGCCGATGTAGGATTCGAGGGAGCCTGCGGACATGAACTCGAGGACGAGGGAGAGTGTGCGGTCCTTGAAGTACGCGCCTTCGAAGGAGACAAGGCAGGGGCAGGAGAGGCGGGAGAGGACGCCGATTTCCTGTAGGGGGGGGAGCGAGCGTGGAGGGGGGAGTGTGTTAGTGGTGGGGACAGCTTTAAAGAATAAAACATTATTAAAATTTTTACCTTGAGAATTTGATGGGTCTTCTCGTCATTGTAAGACTGCACCGATTTCGTCGCATAGTACTTCCTCGCGCTTTCCGGCGGAAGCGGTGGATTATTCTCAACCAGCGAAGGGAGAAGGATGGACTTGTACACGGTGGAGCATTGACCTCTTCCGAGGGGTTTTAGGTGTTTTAAGTGCGTGGACCAGGGTTTGGAGGATTTTATTTGGAGGGTTGATTCCATGCCGTCGGCGGATTTTTTTGAGCCGGAGGAGGAGGGTTGGGAGTGGATGCGGACGTAGTCGGACCCGATTGAGAGGCCGAGGGCGGGGGAGCGGTAGGTTGTGGAGGAGACGGATTCGTTCAGGGGGGAGGGCAGGTTGGACACGGAGTCGTCATCGTCTCGTGACGAGAGGCTGGTGGGGTGGGGTTAGAGAGGTTTGGGTTGGCAAATGCAAATGCAGGTAGCTTGTCACAGTAATTACTCACCTACTCCTCCCCGTATCCGCACCCCCTCTATCACTATTATCCTCATACCTACTCGGAGGTAAATTACTCGTATAAGGCGTAGCGTCACTAGAACTAGACGGAGGACCCAAGGAGGAGGAAGAGGGGAGGAAGGAGAGAGAGATCGAAGGCTTTTTCTTGCGGTAGGCCATGACGGTAGGGAGGGTCGGGAGGCTGGGGGTGGGGGAGGAGGAGGGGGTTAGTAAAGCGAGGAGGACAGAAGTCTTGAGTGCGGGTTGAATATATATTGAATATACGTCGCAGTGTCATTTTTTAGGTCAGATACAGACGAAATAGCACATTATAGCGCTGCCATTATGCCGGCACTTTCGCACAACGCATAGGAGGGGCGCTAGGCAGTTGGGAATGAGGTCGACGGCCAATGCATCCGCTGCGGCGTTCCAACCCTTCCGTCGCAAACCTCAGCGCCATCAACGCATCAACCGGAACGAACTCAACAAAGTAACTCCTGAACTCAGGCGTGCGCATGAACTGATCGGTCGCCGCAGGAGCAGCAGAAACCGACTTTGTCGTCGTCAAAGTCGTCGAATCGAGCAGGAATATTTGCCCTCAGTAAATAGGATTTGCACATTCAAATAAGCGTCCAACGGAGCTCAGCGTCGTTTCAGGGCAATATATCCGGTATGGCTGGGAACACGGGGGCGTCCATGGCGTTGGCTCACTTGTAGCAAGAGTGGCAGGAAGTCTGGTATGATTCCAAATTACTAGATATTGATTACAATTGGATCACACAACCATGGACACATTAGGCACCCTAGGAAAGACCGTAACCTCTTTCTACAGCCGAGCCCGAGGGCATACGCCTCAGAAAGGTGATATTTATTGACGGTTGAGCGAGAAATGGGAGGAACAAAACTGTTGCCTCCGCCTCTCATTTGAACTCATGAGGGCAATTGCAGTTGACATAGTGGCCGAGGCGGTGTCGTCATTCATCAGCGGGGATAATGGGAAGAGGATTCGACACAGCGCTGCTTGAAACATCACGAGAAGTCGCCCCAGATCCAAAATAGGGCTGCAAACGGCAGCACTTTGAGCGAAGCAACGACCCTCCCCTTTCGTGCAACCATGTACCCGCAGATAGACGCGCCGCCCTCCACCGTCCCCGCTCCCGCCCCCCATAACCCACAATAACCTCGCCTTATCTAACCCTCCACCCCCCACCGTCACCCCCCCCTTCTCCAGACGGCCCCCCCAAAAGCATCCTTACTGATACCGTCACCGAGCCCATCTCTCAGTTGTCTCAAAACTCGGAAGACGACCTAGTCCCCCTCACCCAGGGCTCCACCAAGAGCAGCAAGAGCAACAAGAGTACCAAGAGTACCAAGAGTACCAAGAGTACCAAGAGTACCAAGAGCGCCAAGAGTACCAAGAGTACCAAGAGCGCCAAGTCCAAGGCCACAAAGTCCACCAAAAAGACCGCCAAGTCCACCAAATCCACCGCAACCAAGTCGACGAAAAAGTCCACCAAATCCTCCAAAAAGGAAAAGAAGGTCGAGAAAAAAGCCCAAAAACCCGCCAAGAAAGAAAAGCCCAAGCCTAAACCTACGAAGGTTAAGGCAGACGCGAGCGTCACCACCAGACGATCGTCCCGCAACAAGGAGAACGCCGAGCCTGCTCCCGCCGCGAAGAAGGCGGGAAAGAAGGAGGGAAAGAAGGAGGGAAAGAAGGAGGGAAAGAAGGAGAAGAAGGACGGAAAGAAGGTGAGAGAAATTTTGTAATTGGATTTATGTAGCGAGACCCGATCTCTTCTAACTCGTCGCCTGCGCTCCTCGTGCGCTCCTCCTGCACGCGCCTCAGGACTCCAAGAAAACCGCTAAGAAGAACACCAAATCCGACAAGAAATCCAAGAAGAAGCCTAAAATTACAGAGGAAGACCTCAAGGCAGACGACAAATTGCGCAACCAATGGAGCCCCGAAGAAGAAGAGGCCGTCCGCTCCGGAGTCGTCAAGTACGGCGAAGGAAAGTGGATGGCCATCAAGGCCGACCCCTCCTACAACCACGAGCTCCGCTTCCGCTCCAACGTCGACATCAAGGACAAGTGGCGCGTCATGCAGGCGGCAGACGCGTACGCCGACAAGCCCCGCGCTCTGGGAAGGGTCGAGGAGGGACCGAGGGTTGTGGGAGGGGGGGTCGTTACGGTTGTGAGGGATGGAAGGCCGGAGGGGTGGAGGAGGTGAGAAGCAGCGAGGAGCAAAGCGACGAGCTTGGAACTTGGAATGCGACAATTACGGTCGTAATGAGTCTCCATGAGGAGTGAAGGGACGAGCTTTAATTACATTTTAAACTAACTCGTCGCTTCGCTCCTCTTCTCGCTATTGCTCGTCGCTACGCTCGTCGCAGGATTCTGGGGAAGGCGCCGGAGGAAGTTAAGGAGCCTTCTAAGAAGGAGAAGAAGGGGAAGAAGGCGAAGAAGGGAAAGAAGGAGGAGGTGAGAAAATATATTCCGAGGAAGGGTTACGCAGCGCAAAAATTCTAACAACCCTAAAAATTCTAACCCACACATTTCCGCAGGCCAAACCCGCCGCTCCCTCCGCGGACGTGTACATGGGATACGGAGCTTCCGTCATGGAGGCCGGCCTCCCCTCGCAGGTCAACGAGATCCGCGAGATCACCCAGGCCATGGAGCAGGCCAGCAACGTCGTGCCCCTCCATAACATCGTGAGCAGGATGAGAGCCCTCGAGGACAGCATGAAGGACCTAGCGGAGAGGGCGGAGATCGACCTCAACAAATCCGCGGTCGCACCGGCCGCAGACCTCGAGCCCGGAACAGCGCTCAAGGAAGTCCCGGAGGAGTCCCGCGTCGGCGCCAAAGTCACCGACGGCAGCATCACCGGAGTCGTCACCATCAGCGGAGCGCAGTGGATCACCATCGAGCTCGAGGACGGGGCCACCAAGAAGATCAGGTGAGGCGCAGCGAGGAGCGAAGCGACGACCTGAGATTACGATATTTACGCTCGTAATACGTTTGCGTTAGTAGCTTCGAACGCAGCAGCAACATAACTATCATCGCCACGCATTTCTAACAAATGTTCGCCAACTTCCACGCGACTCGCTACGCTCGTTGCAGAATCGGCAAGCTCTCCGTCGCCGGGGAGGAGAAGAAAGGAAAGAAGGGCAAGAAGGAGAAGAAGGGAAAGAAGGGCAAGGACGACAAGAAGAAGCCGGCCAAGAAGACCAAGGCCAAGGCCAAGGCTGCGAAGAAGCCCGCCGCCAAGGCCGCCGCCGCTGAGCCCACCTCGAGGGCCAGCAGGGGATCAGCCAGGGCCGCCAAGGCCCCCGCCGCCGCTGCCCCCAAGAAAAAGGCCGCCCCCAAGAAGGCCACTGTGAAGAAGGCTGCTCTCGCCAAGAAAACCAAGGCCCCCGCGAAGAAGGCTGCGGCGAAGAAGTCCGCCCCCAAGAAGTCCGCGGCGAAGAAGTCCGCGGCGAAGAAGTCCGCGGCGAAGAAGTCCGCCCCCAAGAAGGCTGCTGCGAAGAAAGCCGCTCCCAAGAAAAAGCCCGCTAAGAAGGCTCCCGCAAAAGCCAAATCCGCCCCCAAGAAAAAAGCCCCTGCCGCGAAGAAATCAGCACCGAAGGCAGCGACCAGGACCACCAGGGCGAAAACTGCGCCGCCGAGGATGCAGGGGGGAAAGAAAGGGAAGAAGTGAAGAGGAATGTTAAGATGAGAGAGGGG
>BLQM01000142.1:76153-88889 GCA_012489335.1 Triparma laevis f. inornata
GGGGGGGGGATTCGTTTTAAGGAGGGTTTGAGATTTGATACGTTGAAAAGTAGTTTGGCGTTGTTATTTATTTTTGCATTCCATGTTATAATTATTTCCTCTTATTATTCCCATGAGGCGTATGAATATAAGGTTTGTACTCCGGTACATACTTCGACTTCAAATTCCCCTCATCCTCCCCTCTAGTCCTACTCCCTAAATCCTCCGCATGAAACTGCGACCCTCCACCATCATCGAAGTCTTCTGAAAACTGCATCAACCTATCATTAGGATTCCTATAAACTTCAACTTCACGGAATTTATGGACATCCTGAGATCCTAAAACACTGTCTGTCCTTCTATTATATAAATATATAGGGATACCACGGTGGCGTGTTTCCCATTGAGACAGCCAACCTACTATTTCACCTCCGACGACTACTATTGGAGTGAAAGGATCAACTTCATTCTCAAGTTTTTCCCTTAACTCAGTAATTTTTTCTTGCGTAGCATCGACAATTATCGCCGTGCCCTCGCTTAAATCTGCTTCGAGGACGTCGTCGATTAATCGGAAGTCGACGTAGTTGGTTACGTCTTGTTCGTGACTCGTAGCGTCACAACGATATTGTAAATCAGGTTCAATATCATAACCTGCGACGAGCGTGGCGAGTCGCATGAACGATTGGCGTTGACGAGTTTGAATTGTAGCGACGAAAGCGTCGTCGGCGTTGAGACTGGAGCTCGTAGGGTGGTTGGGTGTACGGGCGCAATTGATTAACATTCCCAGCGCATTATCAGCAGCACTTCGCTTCCTCAACGCCCGCCGCTCGTACCTATACATTGACACTTCTTTTTAAGCGCTGCTTCAATCAACCATCGACCATCTCCACAAGATAGTTGGACTAAAGTATCTTGAGTTGTTAAATTGAGTTTATCGAATATTCTGTTTAAAACGACGAGCCAGGAGATTGAGAAGAGGTTGGTTTTTAAGGAGACGGGGAGGGGGGTTATGAATGTTGGATCGAGAGGTTTGGGGAATCTATAATTGTCAATTACGGAATCGTCAGAGTCTTTGGGAGGAGAGAGGAGGTAGGTTGGTGTTTTGGCGCTTGTGCTTGTATCGAGTTTGGAGAAGCGAGCGAGAGCAGCGTCAAAGTCAGCTGCGGAGGTGTTAAACTTTGAGGGGGGGCTGGAGGACATGTTTTTGGGGTGTGTGTGGGGGGAGGGGAGGGTTGGGACGTGTAGGGGGGTTGGGGGAGGGTGTTTGAGTGTGTGTGTGGGGTCGAGTTGGGGGAACGGCTGGGGGAAAGTAAACGAGACTTGTTTTTGGGCGCTTTTTTACCTGAGAAAACTTGGATCCTTCGGAGTTTATATTCCTGCTACTCGTGCGCAATGCGAATTGAAAATAGTTTCTGGGGGATTCTGTAGCCGATTGCCCTGTGTTTTTTGAAGGTATTCACAAGATATTCTTGTAATTTCCACGGACGATGGGCGCGATGCAGGCAGGGTCAAACTGGAAATGGAGGATATAATCAGATTCAAACTCGAAGAACATGGGGTCGACAGTGAGAGTATTGCTCAGGCTCAGGGAGAAGAGGGCGACATTACGGCTGTGAAGGGGGAGAACGACGAAGACAACGATGACGATTATGTCAATGAGGACGACGATGAAGACGTGGAGGCACCTTTGAGGTTAAGGGGGGGAATCAGCATAGGAGGATGAAGGGAGTGGTTCGGAATAAGTGGGGGCAAATAATAAGGACGTGTTATATAGTAGGTTGTCAATTTAAGACTGGTTACATGAACACTATGAAATATCATAAGGCTTCGAAGCATGGAATCAATGTGGTCTGGTTTTCATGCGATCAAGATAATTGCGACTATAAAGCAAAGGATGCAGGCAACCTCGAACAATACAAACAACAAATTCACAATATTGACATCGCTTGGTATCAATGTGATTCATGTGAATTCAGAGCAAAGCAAGCATGCAACCTCAAAATACACAAACAACATATTCACGACATTGCCGTCGTCTGGCACCAATGTGATTCAAACAATTTTAAAACTAAGCAAGCTGGCAACCTCAATCGACATACACGAAATATTCACAACATAACCAAAGATCAATGGAAATTCAACGAAGACGAAGGAGTATGATGGGTCGAACTCTAACCCCCAAAAACTTTAATAATGAATGCAAGCAGCTTTTTATCAATATAAAAAAGAGAGTCTTACTTCTTCGATTTTCCCTTCTTCTTCCCCCACCCCCCCTCCCCCCAGCCCTACCCCCTCACTCAAAGTCCTCAACCTCCCCACCTCCTCCCTCTCGCTATCCAGCTGGCTGTTCGTCCTATCCAGCTCCTCCTTAACCCTCTCCAACACCTCCTCGTTCGTCCTCAATCCCATCTCCTTCTCCGCGAACTGCCCCTGCAAATCTGCGTACCTCTTGCTCATTTCAACGTGCAGCCTTTTTTGGTGGAGGAGCTCGTCGTTCAAAGCTTGCATCTTGCTTTCGGGGACGGACTCGAGGCACTCGGCCGCGAGGGCTTGGGAGCGCTCGTCTAAATCCTTGTTCTTCTTTCTTTCCTCGTTGATGGCTCCGACCAACTTGGTAGTATATTCTTTGAACCTGATTAGTTCCTTCGATTGAACACCTCTTATTCTATTTAGGTTCAACCTTTCCTCCTCCATTTCGTTGATTCTGCGGGCCATTTTGCCCATTCCGGAGCGGACGTTTCGCACCGAGTCGGGGGCGCGGTCGCTGCCGACCACGTAGCCTCTTCGTAAGAAGTCAAACAACCCTCGAGCCAAGTCGTGAATTAGATTGCCTCCTTCCCAGCCTCCTCTTCCGAACCATTCTCCTTCTCCCCGAACGACGGCTCCCACGACTCTCTCCAATTCTCCCTCCCCTCCTTCTCTGCACTCGGGCAACCTCCTCCCCAAAACCTCGACGTCATCTTCAACGTCTTCCTCCTCCAACATTCCCGCGAACTGACTATTAACCCTCCTCCTCTTCCCCACGTGCCCTCCTCCTACTACGTTCTTCCCCGGAGTGTAAAACTCGTCCTCCCCCCTTCCTCCTCGCCTCCTCCCCTAACCTCTTGAACCTATTACACGCCAGCACCATAACGACGATGCTCCTTAACCTGATCCTCCTCTTCCCTCCCCCTTCAACGATAGCTCCGGCTAGCTGAAGCAGCTCGTTCTCCCAGACCCACGATTCCTTAACGAGGTTCCACAGGATTTTCTTCTCGCTCCTCAACTCGGCGAGGCGACGGCTCATCGGGACGACGCCCCGGACGACCAGGCGGAGGGCCCGACCGACTGCGACGAGCGAAGCGGGTCGCGAGAAAGTTGGTGTCAACGAGTTAGAAAGAGGTTTGTGCGTTTAGACCGCCCACCGAAGTACGAGCGCTAGTATCGTATTCTTCATACCTTTGCCGACTCCCTCGCGGTTGTCTCGGGTGGACTCCTCGACTCCGCTCAGCCTCTCCCTGTATTCCTTCAGGCTCCTCCTCAAACTACTAACTTCATCCCTCAACCCTCTGTTGACCGCGTTCGCGCTGTCGACCTCCTGCGACGAGCATTAGCGTAGCGAGGAGCGAAGCGACGAGTTAGTTTAGAGTGTTTTTAATCTGAGGAGCACGTATTCCCAGCTCTTCGCTTCACTCCTCGCTAGGCTTCGTCCTCGCAGTTTCTCACCTTGCTCAAAATGTTGACCCTGTCGCTCGCCTCTTTGTTGTATTTCTGCTCCGCTTCGGTGACGCTTACGATGCACTCAGTCTTCAGCCTTTCGATTTCTCGAAGGAGCTCGTCCCTCTCCTCCAGCAGCTTGTCGGATTTGTCCTTCCAGGCCTTCCTCTCTTCGTCCAGGTTGCTTTTCATCTGGGAGACTTCTTCTTCTATGCTATTTTTGGAGCTGCGACGAGCATTAGCGAGACGAGGAGCGAAGCGACGAGTTAGTTGAATATTCTTAACGTTCGTGCCTTATTTTGAGCGCAACTGTCGTATTACCAGCTCGTCGCTTCGCTCCTCGCAGTTCCCCACCTCTCCTCGAACTCGACCTTGCGCTTAATTTCGTCCAGCACGCCTTCAACGCCGCGGAAACGTTCGTCGACGTCCCTTCCTACTTCTCTGCACAGCGTCTGCACTTCGCTGACGCCCGTGTCGTCTTTGCTGCGGTTTCCGTAGCTCACAAAGCTGCTGCTTGTTCTGGGAGAGGTGAGTGAAGTGAGTTTTTGTTAGATAGGATTGATGAAGAGGGTCGAGGTTCATTTTATCCTTATTTACCTGCTCCTAGATCGGAGAAGCAGCTGATTCTTCCCACCCACGCCCATCCTGTCGCCTACTTCGCCGACGTTTCTGTTCATTTCCTCGACGCGACCTTGAACGTTTTCGATGAACTCGTGGAAGGATCCAACGGCCTCCCTCACGTTGCGGTCTTTTTCGGAGGTTTCGCGCTCGCGGTCCGACAGGAGTTTGTGGCGGGTCTCAGCCTCGCCCTCCACTCCCTTTAATTTCTCTCGCAGTTCCTCCACCTCCTTGTCCAATTTCGTGACCTCCTCCGCCTTCCTTCTTCCCTCCTCCCAAACTCCCCTAAATTCCTCCCCAATTCCCACAAACGCCTGCGACGAGCGTAGCGAGTCGCATGAAGATTGTTGTTAACGAGTTAGAATTGCGTAGCCAAGAAAGAAGCTTGTGCGTTCAGCCTAAAACTACCAGCGTAGACAAATTACGACCATAATCATCGCAAATTCCCAGCTCGTCGCTTCGCTCCTTGCGGTTTCTCACCTCGCAAACATCCCTCCAATCCTCCCCCCCTTCCTCCCTCCCCACGATCTCCTTCAACCCCTTCAACCTGCGACGAGCGTAGCGAGTCGCATTAAAAATTACGTTAACGGGTTAAAATTATGCAACAATGAAAGCGGCTTGGGCGTTTAGACTAAAGCTACTAGCGCCGATGAACTATGACCTTAATTATCGTATTCCCAGCTCGTCGCTTCGCTCCTCACAGCTTCTCACCTACTATCAATCGAATAAACAGCGCTCCTCCCATCTCCATCCCTAACCCGACTCAACCCGCTGCACAGTTTAGAAACCTTGACGATTTCCTTCTTCACGTTGGTTGTCCACGCCTTCTCCGAGCTCTGCGACGAGCGTAGCAAGTCGCATGAAGATTGGTGTTAACGAGTTAGAATCGCGTAACGGTGGTAGTGGCGTCGGCATCTAGACTGGAGCTACTAGCGCAAACGAATAACGAGCGAAATTACCGCATTCCCAGCTCGTCGCGTCGCTCCTCGCATTTCCTCACCTCCTTGAGGTTCTTGTCGTCGAGCTCCTTCTTCATTTTCTCGATTGAACCTCCGGCCTTGACGATCTTGGAGTTCTTGGAGTTGAGCTATGGGTGGTGGTTAGTTAGCCTATTGTATGCCTATCTATCTACGTTCGTCCTCGTATCTATCTTACCTCCTCCTCTAATTTCCGAATCCTATCCGATTTAACCTTCTCGTTCTTCTCATGTTCCTTCACCGTCTCCCTAATCTTCGACATCACACCATTCTTATCCTCAACCTGATCCAACAGCGGTTTAAGGTAGTTAACGTGACATTCTTTGAAGATTTTATTCCTCTTGCTGTTGTAAACGTCTGAGTTTTCGTAGTTCTCTTCGGCTAGGGTGGTGGAGTCGACGCCGGAGGATCTGGGGACTAGAGCATCTGAGTCTGCGACGAGCGAAGCGAGTCGCACGAACGATCGGTGTTAACGAGTTAGAATTGCGTAGCGAAGAAAGAGGTTTGCGCATTTAGACTAAAGCTACTGCGCCTCGCCTCAGTACTCGCGCTAATATCGTATTCATATCTCGTGCGCGTTCGCTCCTCGCTCCTTCGTACCTTTCCCAATTCTTAAATGGGTTACGGATTTACTAACGCAATCGATGAACTTTCTCTGGCACTCCTTCAGCGCTTCCAGATCGTCCATAGATTTCGTCCTCTCGCTCTCCAATTGCGCCGCTGACGACGAAGTCTTCTCGTACTCTACCGTGACTTCCTTCAGTTTCTCCTCCAAGATCTTCACCTTCGATTGCGGGACGCACTTCGAGTGTTTCAATTTTATCGATTTCAGACTTTCCTCCTTCTCCTTGAACTGCTTCTTGACCTCCTCCAGCTTTCCCTCTGCCTCTTTCAATTTGTTCTCCGCTCCTTGCAGCCTATTACAGCGACCGGTCAACTCATCATTCGAGCTCTTCAACCTTCGAAGGTTGTCCTTCAACGTCTTATTGGTTTCTAACGTCTCCTCCCACTCCTTCCTCTGTGCTGTTAGATAATCGTTGTCGTCCTTGATTCGTTTGAGCTCCTCGTGCGCTTCCTTCAGCCTGCCCTTGCACTCGAGGTTCTGCGACGGGGGGAGGGAGGAGCGGCGAGCAAAGCGATGGGTTAGAATAAAATGCTCATAGTACGGTCACGAGCGTGGAGCTTAGCGACGAGACAGAGTTTCTCACCTCCTCTTTTAATTTACTGGCTTCAACGTTTACCCCTTCGTACTCAGACAGTTTTGAACGTAAATTCGACACCACAACATTCAAACCATCCATAGCCGCCTTAACCCTCCTCCCTTCTCCTTCCTGCACATAACTCTGCTCTTGAATATGCGATTTCAAATCGTTTACACGAGATTGGAGGTTTTTTATTGTAACGTCTTTCTCGAGTTCTTTCGAACGTAGGCGTTGCTTTTCGAGTTTGGAATCGGTTATTTCCTTAGTCAAATTATCTATAGTAGAGTCCAGACGCTTAACCTGATTCGTCATCAAATCATTCGTCGCCTGTTGATTTCTGTACTTATCCTTGAGGGTGTCGACTTTGACGGTTTTTTGAGTTAAGTGGGATTGGAGGGTTGTGATTTTTTTCTGGGAGGAGCGAGGAAGAGGAGCGGAGTTACGCGGAAGCGACGACGAATTAGAATTGCGTAGTCTCAGAAAGAGGCTTGAGCGCAGAGTCTGAGGATACCAGCGGGGATCCGAATTACCAGCGCAAATATCAAGGTTCGTCGCGTTCGCTCCTCGTGTCTTCGTACCTTGTACGTTTCTGATTTCGTGGAGAGGTTCTTAAACGCGACAGAGTTCGAGAGTGCTAAATCTTGAATCGAGTGCGTTAAATTCTCCCGAGGTGGGCAAGGGTTTGGAACCCTAACTCTTGGAGGACTAGGGGAGAGGAGGTTTGGTGTTGAGAAGGTCTCGTTGGGGGTGAAGGGGGAGGAAGGGTTCGAAGGGGTTGAGTTGTGGGTGGAGAGGGAAGTTTTTTTTGTGGAGCGGGAGAAGCGGGGGCGGGAGGGGGAATTCACATCACGGGTGTCGAGGTTTTCGAAGGCTTGAGGCGAGGAGCGAACGAGGAGTTAGTACAAGAGGTTGGGGTTGCGTTTGTTGCGATGATGGTAGGTTAATAACGCAAAATATGGGAACCTTCTGCTGCTAGATTCTAGCTTGATATCGCCCAAAAATAAGTGGATTTTGTTGAGGGATATGCAGAAATACGTCCGTCGCCTGGCTGGAAGTTCAGATCGGAACGGAGAGGGGATGTCGTTGTTTTCTTGACATCATCCGAGGGTCTCCCTGTGAGCACTGAACGTCGTAGACAGGTAGGGATGCTGTTTGGTGCTGTTTCTTCAATAGCACCACCAACCAAAACCACTTATTTTGCACGACATACCCTTAAAGGTACAGTACAACAGCTCGTCAAAGCTCACCTTCAGACAAGTCTCCGAACATGAGAGCCTGCACAGTCGGACTGCTCCTAGAATCATCTACAGTGAGTGGCGATCTCCCACCGTTAACTTCTGGACCTGAAGCTCCACTCTTGACGGGGAGGAGGTTGTCGAGCTCGGAGAGGACGGTGGAGGACTGATCCATGGGGCACTCCTTGCTCGTTTCGAAGTGAGATATTTGAGGTGGAAATTGGACACTTAAACGACGACTACGAGTTGAATTTAGGTATGGAGCGGCGTTGTAAATGGATTTTGGGGCTATATTCGGCGATCAGGCGTTTTTTATTAAACGACGGCCGCTCGACGTGCACGCAAAATTCCCTGGAAGTGAAATCTCGTTTTTCAACTTAGTTTGCTTCTCCTCCAGCTGTGAGTTGCGAAGGCAGCATCATAACCGCATACCAGGGCTCTCCGAACCCATATCGTCACGCCAGTACACTGTGCTAACCCCTCACGCCACCGCCCTCTCCTCAGGCCATCGTCAAAGCAGAGCGTCGTGCTCCCTCCCTCGCGTCCTTCATTTACTGTCCTGAGTCACTCTCCATTCACCGCACATTCACGTAGGTCCCACGCCGCAACATTCTTCACGAAGCAGCACAGCCATTACCATCCTCAGCTCAACGCTATACTTCAGACATCACCACAGTCGTCAACGATGAGCACTCCCTTCCGTCCCCCCTCACACTCCCACCGTTCCTTCCTCTTCGCCTATCACCCCTCCCACGGTATCCTCCTTCTCCTCTCCTCCAAACACAACAACCCACACCAACTCCCAGGCGGGAGAATCGACTCAACGGACTACCCGGGAGGTTCATTGACTTTAACTGATTACCTTCAAACCGGAGCACTTACGGGTTCCATCCGTGGTACGAACGCACCTGAAAAGGGTAGAGAGGACGAAGCGACGAGGGAATTTGAATTTGAAGGGATTGGGGTAGAATTGACAAACTACGGTCGAATTTGTCCACGCCAGTATCTCCGCCAGTATCTCCAGTCTAGACGTCACTGCCACTATCACTGCCACTATCACCGCTCCGAATTCTAATCATCTTTCGCGTTCGCTCCTCCTTGTCGCTCGCTACTCCTCGTCGCAGAACTCCACGAAGAAACCGGTATAACCCTCTCCCCTTCACGTATAACCCCCATGAAAATGCTCTTAGACCCCGCTCTGCATTTACCTACGAACTCTCACCCTCTAGTACCCGGGAAGTACGTTTGTCATGAGTACAAGAGTAGGTGGTTTTATACGGTTAGGTTGGAGGATGATGATTTTTTGCCGTTAAGTGCATGTGAGGAGGGGGACTTACGCACGAATACTGGGACGGAGTGTAAGCTTGAGGGGGTGGGGTTGAGGTTGAGGTTGAGTGGGGAGCATGTGGGGTTTACGTTTGTTAAGGATTTGTTGGAGGTTAGTGCTATGATTAAGCATCATTCCAAAGGTAAGACGAACGAACGTTAGGGCGAGGAGCGAACGTGAAGCGAAGCAAATCGACGATATGAGGAGGGAAGGAAGAGAAGCGCTTTAACGTCATCAATACAACGAGGAACTAACTCATCGCCCCCCCCCCCCCTTACCCTCCAGGCGTCCCCTCAGAAGCCGTAATAATGGCCATGCGCTGCCGCGAATGGGAGCGCGAAGAAGGCCGCGGCAAAGTAATCATAATCTCTACCGACATGAACAAAGTCGAAGGAGCCGCATCAGAGAAGAAGAAAAAAAAGAAGGAAAAGAAGAAAGAGAAACTGAAGGAACACATCATGACTCCGTTGAGGAGGGGGGACTCGGGGAGAAGCGACGACGAAGCTGAACCACCTGACCTCCCTAGCGTCTCCCGGAAATTAAGCGATAAAGTAGAAGAAACAGGAGGAGGGTGTTTCAACATGTTCAAAACCTGCTGCGGCATCGAAGAGCAGAAGGAGGATATGTGGGATGGGAACGTGGTGCTTCCGGAACCGCCGGAGGTGCCGGAGAGACCGATTGGAGGGTTTAAGAAGGCGGATAGGAGGGTTTTTAAACCGAAGAAGAGCCCGAAGAAATTGTGAAGAATGTTTGATTCAAGATTAAAGAATAAACCATCACTGTTTTCTTCTTGTAAAAATGCCAGTGCGTGGATCGTTAATTATTTTTTATGTAGTATCGCTCACACGCTCACACGTCCTCAACTTCCTCCTTCACTCCTTCCCTTGCTTAGCCCACCCCCCTTCTCTTTCCCCCCCTAAACCCCCCCCCCCTTTTACATAAACCCTTTACTTGAAAAGCGCGCTAATGGATTTCTTCGCGTGAATGTTGAAGATCGCCTGCGCAAGAAGAGGGGCGACGCTGAGCTCCGTGAGCTTCTCGTTCGCCTGACGCTGAGGGGTGGTGGGGATGGTGTTGAGGACTACGCACTCCTCCATACTGGAGTTAGCGATCCTATCGTTTCCAGGTCCACTGAGAAGAGCGTGGCTCGCGAAGGCGAAGACCCTGCGCGCTCCCTTATCGTGGAGGACGTCTGCGGCCTTGCAGAGGGTGCCAGCAGTGTCGATCATGTCGTCGACGATGACGCAGTCGCAGCCGGAAACGTCTCCGACGAGGTCCATGGAGTCGACGGTTCCGGCGCGGGCGCGCTGCTTGATGATCATAGCGAGGCCGATGTCACCAAGGTCGAACTTGGAGCTGAGGCCCTGTGGGGTGGGGGGGAGAGTTAGAAATAGTAGAAATAACGAAAACGAAAACGCGTACCACCCGTACGTAGTACTCACCTCCTTAAACTTCTTCGCCCTATAAACTCCTCCCGCATCCGGACTAACAATAACCGGATTATGCAAATCCTTATCCCCAAAATAATTAATCCCCACAATCCCACCATCCAAATTATCCACTGGTACCCTGCGAGGAGCGGAGGAGCGAAGCGACGACGAGTTAGAATTACGTTTTGCGGTGACAGTGGCATCGATATCTTGACTAAAGCTACTGCGCTTCGACAAACTGCTCCCGTAATTGTAGTATTCTCCACTCGTCGCTTCGCTCCTCTCGTCTTTTCTCACCTCGGTCCGAAAAACCCCTGAATCTGTCCACAATGCAAATCAACAGCCACAACACGATCAATCCCCATAGCCTCCAACAACCTCGCGACATCCGCCGCCGAAATCGGCACCCTCGCCTGCATTTTCCTATCCTGACGAGCGTAACCGTAATACGGTAAAACGACGGTGATACGACGGGCGCTTGCTCGACGGAGAGTGGAAACCATTAGAAGCAACTCCATTAAATTCTCGTTAACGGGGGGACAAGTTGGTTGGATAACGTAAACGTCCTTTCCGCGAACGTTCTCGTGGACCATGACGTTTACTTCGCCGTCGGCGAAACGGCCGACAGTGGCCTTTCCGAGGTTGAGACCAAGGAGTTTGGAGATTTCGGCGGCGAGGGACATGTTGCCGTTTCCGGAGAAGATTTTCATTCCGCCGTTGTGCTGTGTGGGGGCGAGCGAAGCGAGCGTGTGTTAGAAGGGGGGAATGGAAATTTAGGGGGAACGATGGGAACGATGCACGTGCATCATCACTTTTTTCATTTTTCGGGAAACGAAAAACGAACGACTCACCTTACGGATCTTGTAAGCCTTAGCCTCCTGCTCGGACATCTGCTGATCCTCTGTTGTGACGTGAAACGGGTTAGGGTTCGGATTGTACACATGGTTGGTGTGCGTGATGTAGCGTCGGTAGTGGCGGGTGGATACCGCTCTCAAAAAGTTACTATCTTCATGATTTGACCCTCCAATTTTACACCCTGAACAGAACACTCACCTTCTCCCTTAGTACCAAACTTCTCCGGGTCGACGGCGTCGCAAGTCGCTACTTTCTGACTCTGAAAATCGAGGCCGGCGAAAAGCTTGGCGGGAGCAGCTTTGAGGGTGGAGCTCTTCAGGCCGGTGAAGGCGTCGGGGTTTGACTGGTTGACCGCGAAGAAGGTGGCGCCCGCGACGGGCAGGGAGAGCACGAAGGCTTTTCTTGAGGCGGAAAGAAGCATCTTCTATTGAGAGGGTGGCTGGGAAATCGTCTGAAATCGATGAACAACTGTGAAACTCGCTAACGTACATTTTACGTCGAAATCACCGCACCCACGGTCCCTGCTGCTGGTGTAATTTTACCTTCCCACCCCATTTGTCCTGAGTCGGCTTCTGAAGTCAAATTATTCAACCTCACTTCCTCGAAGCAAATCCCTTCCCGAGGTTTGCCGTCTTTGAGCATGAGTTGTGCCTCTCCTCGTCCTCCACTGTCATACATTCGGCGGTTTATAATAGTTCTAGTGTTCATAAGTTACTGTGATGGGTTTAGTCAGCGTTTACCTTCTGTATTAAGTCCAATAGAGAGTAGAAAGTGAGTGAAGGCAGATGAGTCGTTGTCCGATGAACTTTGATAGTTGATAGAATTGTTGTAACGCGGTGCTGAGAGCTTTAAAACAATGTAGTACAGCGTCTGTTTAAATAAATAGTACAATCTTTAAAATGACACACACTACGCGTACGCTAACCCTAAAAATAATAGCCCTCCCCTCCACAGCACCCCTCTCCCCTCCACTAAAAACATCGTTACGGGTAACATCGTCGACTCTACTCCTCACCCTTCCCGTTCCATGCGTCACGTCCAAGTCACCCCCAAGAATTCCAACCCCTCTGGCGTCGCCGGCGTAACCAACGGCGTCGTCGTGAACTCTGACAATAATAAGGACAACGAGGTCGTCATCCCGAATAGGAGCAAGGGGGAGGCGAAGGAGTGGAATATGGAGATTAAGAAAAACGAGGTTGCTTATCCGAAGAGGTAAGAGGCGGGGCGTACCGAGCGTGTGAGAGCGTAGAGCTGGTCTACATGACTCTTCCGCCAAATAACCGTTGCGGACAGAACAGTGAAGGAGGTCACCACCAACCTCAACCTCTACTCACATTCCCATAACCATTCCCATAACCATTCTCATTCTCCAACTAACCCCCTCCTTTCCCTCTTTAATCCCCTCCCTCATCCCCCC
>BLQM01000143.1:3299-19417 GCA_012489335.1 Triparma laevis f. inornata
CCACCCCCCAGAAAACCCCCCCAAAAAAACCCACCCCCCTCTCCCGACTCTCCACCACATGCTCAGGATACACCACAGTATTAGTAACGCTTTCCATAACATACCCACTACCCTGTCCTTCATTATCCCTCATAGGGTGATTAACATTGAACGCGAAACCACTCACGAAACACATTAAACCAACTCCAGTTAAATACACTCTAACGGCTCCGGAGGATACTCTCGTTGAGAGTCCTGAATCATCGTATTTCGCTTGAGTGTTTGAACTCGTACCTGAGATGGTACCTTCGTCATCTCCCATATTCAACCCTCCCCCGAAGACGTGACTATAAGTCCTCGCTCTCCCTCTCCTTGATTTAGTTTGTACGACTTTTATACGGATGGAAGCAATTCGACAGGCGAGGCCGGAGGTGAACATTTGGAGGGATTTTAGGAGGATGGTGGTTTTAGGGGGGAAGGTGTAGGTTAGGAGGAGGAAGGCGAGGGAGATTGGGAGGGATGAGAGGAGGGAGAAACGGAAGTTGGAGTCTAAGTAGCGAGGAGGATGAAGCCCGTGAGGAGCGAAGAGATTATGTGTTAGATAAAATCGACAAATCACTAAACGTTCTCTCACTAAAGTTCTCTACTCACCTAACCTCGCCGCTCGATTATTCTCATTAACCTGCCTCCCCTGATTCCTGTTAGGATTCCCTGGAACAACCAACCTCCCCAACAAATGACTACTCCCCAATCCCACCCCCACAGTATGCCAAACCGCGCAACAACCAACACAAATACCAGCCCAAACGTACGGAGATAAATCCGCGGGGAGGCGAGAGGATTGAGACCCTAATTGAGACCCATTGAGAGACATACTGTCAATACTGATGTAGGAGTATATTGGAGTTAAGGGGGAGAGATCTGTGTCTGTCGTTGAGATTAGGAATAGAGGGACTAACGTGGGTAATAGCGTTCCTCGGCATGCTCCGTCTAATAAGAGGATTGAACGACGGTGGATGGCGTTTAGGAGGACGCGACGACTATTGTCGAGGGTATTGTCGAGGGAGGAGGAGTCGAGGTTGTCGATGCTATTGTTGTTGGGAAAGGGAGGAGGGAGGACGTTCCAGGATTGAGAGTAGGAGGGAGAGGTTGAGGGGGTTTTCAAGGTTTGGCGGAGGGACATAGCGGGCGAGCGTAGGAGGGAGGAGAAGAGTTCTAATTAAGGCTGGAGGGAAGGACTGCCAACCTGCGACTCGATTGGTGATTTTACGATTTCAAGACCGTATCAGTGGTATTGGGTTGGGCTTGGACAATATGTTGAGTATATAAGTGTGCCTCACGTACAGTGGGACTGCAGAGAGCGATTGTGAGGAGAGCTGAAGACAATATGGTGACTTCCAGACATTGTGACATTGACTTTCAGTGTTTGGTTAGTTTCTGTTGAATCCACTAGCCGATCCCAAAATCTTCCGCACGATCCCCCTTCAATCTCTACCACGGACCTCCAAGTATAAAAGATTACCTCTAATTATCCGCGGTCATTCTACACGGCCCCTCCCCGTCCCATCCGTTGGCCTCGCCCAGGCCCTCTCGTGTTATCCTGAATTGTGCGCCTCCTCGACATTGCCACTACATGGCGATAGTGCGAGCTGGCCAAATTTTACACAAATCGGCCAATTATTTGCCTACCACAGTCTCCACGTATCTTAAAAAAGAGTGCCACCCTCATAATAGTCGATTTCGCTCGATGATGGAGGGTTCACTTCGCTGCCCTCCTGCTGCCCCCCTCGCTTCGCGCCTACCACACTAGCGAACTATCACGAGCCATTTATATTCTAATTTAACCCACCTCCTCCCCCTCCCCCTCCCTCGTAGCAAAGTGCCTCGTCCTCCCACGCTCATTAAACGAGATTCGACAGCTACGACAGTTCGTAGACTGGCGACGCGTTAACCTATTCCTCCCTGCACTCAATTCAACGTGTTATGAAACCTACCATGACAATTTATATTCTCTTTTTGCTGCTCCTCGTTTTCCTCCCGACATACACCACTTTTTTCCTGCCCCATCATCAACATGCACGTCCACCATCAATCTCGAGACGATTAACCTTAAGAACAACCAACGATAACAACGAAACCCCCTCCTCCAATCCACCCTCCAGCCCCCCTTCCACGACACCCACCAACAGTGGCAAAATCGACGTCGAAACCCTAAAATTCACCGTCCCCATCTCCTCCGTTGTAAAACACTACCTCCCCTCTTCCTCCCTATCCCCCGAATACTCCTCCTCTTCCTCCTCTACCTCCACCAGTTACAAGGGATTAACAATCTGTCCCTTCCACGACGATGAGAAACCTAGTATGCATTTTAGTGATGAGAAGGGGATTTTCAAGTGCTTTGCATGTGGGACGGGAGGTAGGAGGAACGCGAAATTAACTCAAATGCATTGGAATGAGCGGGAATGCGTATTCATACGTTCTCCATTATAATGTTCCCCATTCTAACTCAACGTCGTCGTCGCCTCGCTCCTCCTTCTACCCACTGCCTCCCTTAGGCGACATCGTTCAGTTCGTGCGCCTATGGAAATCCCAAATCGAAGGCAACGGCGACGACATAGGCTACCGCGCTGCCCTCCTCGAAGTAGGCAAAACCTTCACCGATATGGACGTCTCCTCCCTCACTTCCTCCTCCCCCTCCTCCAAACCTTCCCCCCTCCCTCCTCCCCCCTCCCCCCAAATCTCTCACTACCTAAAAATCCTCTCCTGCGCTCACTCCTTCTACGTGTCCACCCTCCTCTCCCCCACCTCCGGCCCCTCCCGCGCTTATCTATCATCACGAAATCTCAACCCAACATTAACCCGAACCTACGGTATCGGAACATCTCCTCCTACTTCAACCTCTTGCATAGAACACATAAAATCAACCTTAAACGTAACCGACTCCGATCTCGTATTATTAGGTATAGCTACTCAAAAGAGTACCGGTAAACATATAGAAACAGGTCTCGAAAAATGGATAATTAAAGATAAATTCATTAACAGATTAATTATACCTATTACTAACGAGAATAATGATGTTATAGGTTTCAGCGGTCGTTTGTTACCTTCTGATAATTTCAACCCTAATTTTACACCACCTAAATATTTGAATTCACCTAGTTCACCTATATTCTCAAAATCAAAAACTCTCTTCTCCCTCTCCATATCTTTAAACCTCCTAAATATAAATTCAACCCTCCCTATACTAATTGTAGAGGGTTATATGGATTCAATTGCCTTAACGAGAGTAGGAATACCGAGTGTAGCGATTATGGGGAGTAGTGTTACAGGGGAACAGTTTGAGGTTATTAAAAGAAGGTTTAAGAATAGGAGAATTATTTTAGCGCTTGATTTTGATGAAGCGGGGAGGGAGGGGACGGGGAAGTTTTTGAGGGAGAATATTAAAACTATTTATAAATCTTTTAATGAGAGGATTGAGGTTTGGGATGTTGAGGGATTTAAAGATCCTGGGGAATATTTAGATACTTTTAAACAATCCGAGGATATCGATAAAGTACGCTCGCAGGTATTAAATTTTCTAAACTCCAATACTATAAAATGGTTAGATTTCCTCCTAAAAAGAACAACTGCTGATGCGACGCTCGATAATTTAAGTGATAAAATTATTAAGATATCGGATGTTATATCTTGTATCCCTCAAATTCAGAGGACAACTTTAATTCTTAAATCTGCGAAAATGTTGGATGACAGTTTAGGAGGTGGTGCTGACGTTAAAATTGATGTAAGGATTAGATTGGAGGAGGATATATTTAAGGAAATAGGAAGGAGGGAGAAGGTTGAAGATCGGTTCAGGAGTTCGGAGGATATGAAAAGAGTTTATGATGGCGGTGGAGGAGAGGAGAAGAGGGAACGTGTTAAAGGCGGTAGTGTTACGAAGGATGGTAGAGTTTATAACGTTACGAAATCAACAACGAAGAAGAACATTTACCAAAGCAATCGATACGCTCCAACTCCGCCGAGGTATCAAAACGAACAAATCGAAAAAGTTGGAGTTGAATTCTCTCAACCAACAGATCAAGCTTGGCTCGGTAAATTCCGTACCCTTAATAAAATTCCCTACTTCAAACCCGTTTACGGAGGAACCAGCGGTGTGATTTCGGAGAAGATTGGTGAGGATATAAATTCAATGGAGGAGGAAGGGGAGAGGAGGTTGTTGAGGTTGTTGGTTTGTTTTTCGAGTTCGAGGAGGGCAATGAGAGCGGCTTTAAGGTGAGACGAACGCACGAGGGTTGCGGGGCGTCTTACTGTTAGATAATTACGTGCACTAACTTACTTCTCTCTCTTTAAAAGCGCGAACTATAAATCAACGACACCTCTCGTAACCTTTCACTCAGACGATCGGGCGTGGTTATTTAATATATTAACTGGACAGGAGGTGGAAGGCTTGCCGGTTGAAATTGATGAAGGTGGAAGCGTTGAACAGGTTAGGGAATATTTGATGGGGGTGGAGGGGAGGGGGGATGGGTGGTTCGAGGAGGGGGAGAGGAGGATCGAGAAGAGGGGAGGGGGAGGTTCAAATGTTACGGATTTTATTGAGGTTGTTTTTTTGGAGGAGGAGGAGGAAGGAGAAGAGGAGGAGGAAGTTGACGGAGAGGTTGAGGATATTACAAGCGCAGTCATCGTTGACTCCGACACCGATTCCATCGACTCTCAACCAGACTTTTACGAGAACTTCGGAGGTTACGCAGCAGAATTAGAATCACAGTCTGACTTTGATTACGCTGACTTCGACGCGTCTGATTCGGACGATGATATGGAAGTGGATGATGGATTTGAAGTTAGTTTGAGGCCGGAGGTTATTGAGGAGGATTTTTGGAATGTTGAAAAGTCGAAGGTGAGATGAGGTGGACGAGGAGCGAAGCGTTTTTCGTTGTTTTACGTTACTCATTTCTAACTCGTCGCGTACGCTCATTCGTGGCAGGATGAAATCGTCCGAAACGGTACCCTCGACTCTCTCTTCGTCCCCAAAGGCTACAACGACCTCTCCGGGCTCCACCTCGAATCCGAAATGACCCGCCGTTCCTCTGAACTCGCCGTCCAAGAGTCCCTCGCGTTTTTACTTAAGATGAACGCTTTTAGGCATAGAGATAAGATGTTGGAGGGGTATGGGAAGGCGGTGGAGTATTGTGATGAGGTTTTGAGGAGGATTAAGACGGCGGAGATGGAGGAGGTGCAGGAGTTGACGATTGAGGTGAGCGTGGAGTGAGGAGCGACCTTTACGAATATTAAGAACATTGTTAACTTACTCGTCGCTTCGCTCGTCGCAGCTGCAAGACTCGAAAATAGACGTAGAGAGATTCAGCGAGAAGGTCGAGAGAGCCATCAAAGTAGCGAAAGACTTAGACGAGAGCTGCTCCCGAATCGGCGCTCGCGTTCTCGACTTCGCGAGCTGGGGAGGTCGAGAGTTTCAAACCAACCAAGTCAAGATCGATGAGCTCGACAAGGACATGGACGCGTTCGTCAAGGAAAAGTTGGAAATGAACGGAGAAGAATACTTAGATCAACAATATGCGAGGTTCGTGAAGGAAGAAGAGAGTTTAGGACTCCCTAACAGGAGGGAGAGTAACCCGAATGAGGTCACGATTGAAAGGAGTGAATCGGCAATGACTAATGGGAAGAATGAGGTGTATTGGGTGAAGGATGATGTTACTGGGTCTGTGAGGACGAAGGAGGAGGGAAATGATATATCGGCGAAGAATGAGACGTCGTTCGCAGATGGAGAATGGGAGTGATAGAAATTAATCTAATGAATGTATTGCAATAAGGCAAAATTGGTGTGGTTATTTTATTCTATATATTGTTATGATTAATCACTATCAGACTCAACGTCAGGCAACGACCACGTCTTAAATTCTCCAAGAGACTCTTCGGATTTCGTAATATCGCGAGCCTCTACGGTGTGCAGTGTATCGTTAATTCCATCGTCGTTCACAGTTACCATGGTCCCGGTTAATTCTCCGACTTCGAGGAGGACGTTTTTGTTCTGAGCGACGCTCCACTTTCCACCGCCGGAGATGTCAACTGTTTCGATCGTTCCTGTCGTCGAATCAACGGATTCCGTTTTTCGCGAGAAGTATAGAGTTTTGTCGCCGTACAGCGCAAATTTTTCGGAGCCGTTAGTTATTAAGGCGTGATAGCACATTCCATTTCCGTCAGAGCGACTCGAGCCGGAGGTTTGAGGGAAGGGCAGAGCTGACGAAGTGGACATCTAGTTCTTATCTGGTTCGAGGCCTCCGATTGAAATTCAGAGGTGATATATGAAATCTTAGTACTCGAAGTTTACGGTAGGTCTGTATCGTGTTGAATATGGTGACGGCTAATGAACTTTAAATGCTGTTCACAGATGGTTTTCACTTCAATTTTTTGCTTGAATCATTTCCTAAAATAAAATGCTTCGATTCGCAATCGCCACAACACGCACTGTGAAAGGCCGCAGAAACCAGCGAGGTTCCTCGTTCTCACCGCTCAGTTCCTCGTTCTCAACGTTCACTTCACCTAGCCTTCGAGAAATAGTTAACCACCCCGGTGACGCTTCGTATCTCGCTGCTCGGGCGACGTCCTACTTTGCTCTTCGCGTCGATGTCCATGAAGGCGTAGCTCAAATTATCCTTAACCGGCCCGAGAAGATGAATAGCCTCAATGTTCCGATGTGGGCGGAACTGATCGATGCGTTCGACGCAGCAAGTCGTGATTCTGACGTTCGAGTCTGCGTTCTGAAGGGCGAGGGCAAGCACTTCAGTGCGGGCATGGATCTCGCCGTCTTCGCTGAAATGCGGAAGATCGCAGATGAGGAGGCCTGCGAAGGCCGCAAGCGCGAGAAGGTCTATAACTCGATTGACTTCTTTCAACGCAGCGTGACTGCCCCTGAGGCTTGCACCAAGCCCGTTTTATGTTCGATGCAAGGCGCCGTTATTGGTGGTGCCGTCGACCTCGCTACTGCTTGCGATATTCGTTACGTTCACAACAAAGCGCAGCTGAGCGTGAAGGAGATCGACCTGGCGATCGTGGCAGATGTGGGAACTATGCAGCGCTTGCCTCACATTGTAGGCGATCAGAGGGCGAGGGAGCTTACTTATACTGGCCGGACCTTTTCCGGAGCCCAGGCCGTAGAGTACGGCCTGGCTTTGGAAGGTTTCGATAGCTCTGATGATTTAGACTCTCACGTGATGAGTGTCGCCTCCGAGATCGCCACGAAATCTCCACTTACGATTCGAGGCATAAAGAAAGTCGCTGTTTACACTCGCGATCACAACACCGACGATGCTCTTTTGCACGTCGCACAGCACAACTCGGCTATGCTGTTCAGCGAGGATTTGGACGCGGCCATGGCTGGAATGATGGCGAAGAAGGAGCCGGTGTACAGAGGGAATTAAAGTAACCTAACCACTTTATCTTCAAAAAACTACACACAGCATTGATTATTTCCCCCACCTACAATCCCTCGTTACACTACTAAATTAACTCTCGCCTAACCCCACCCCCCCCACAATAAGCCCCCAAACCCCCCCCAAACCTCCCCAACTATGTCAAAACGCCGTCCAACAGCTTCATCCTCTTCCCCACTTTCTTTTTTATGTCCGCCTCCTCCTTCCCCGCGTTGGCCTCCCTCAACAACCCCTCTATCCTCTCCTTCGGGAATCCGTTGAAGAATTTCCTGAACGCGTCCCTCGAGTGCAACTCCGTCACTTCCTTGGGCGATTTCCTCAGCATTTCCAGCAACTCGTCGTCGCTCATTCCGTTCGCCTTGCCAATATTTGCTTCATCCTCCCCTTCGTCGATCCACTGCGTCTCTCCCGTCCTGGAATTGTACTTGTACTTCTTCCCACTCTGCGGGTCGGTCGCGTACTGCCACTCGCTCGCGTCCTCCTCCTTCTTCTTCTTCTTCTTCTTCTTCTCCTTCTCCTCCTTCTTCTCCTGCTTGGCCATCTCAACCGCCATCGGATTGACCCCGGCGAACTCGCTCGCTCCCCTTCCGTTCCTCGTCTCTCCCATCTCGACTCCTCCCTCGTTGTCCTCCTCGTCCTCCACGATTGTGTGGATGTCGGTCTGGATGTCCGGCACCCCCTCGCTCCTGTCAGGAGGCCTAGAGAAGATCTCTCCAAACAGTCCCGCCAAGCCAGTGCTCTTCTTGCTCTTGCCCATCCTCAGGCTCTTCTCCTTCTTCATGGCCCTGGCCTTCTCCCTCTTCTTCTTCCTGATCTTGTGCGCCCTGTAGTGCGCAAAGGCGGGCAGATCCGCCGTGCTCAAACCCGCCATGTGGCAGAACTTGTTCATCAAGCTTACGTAGTGCTCCTTCAACTCCGCGGCCCTCTTCGCCGCCTTGCTATTCGCCCACATACTGTTCTGGCTGGCCATCTGCATGTAGACTTCGTACCTCCTGCTGCTCAGGATCTGGCTGAGCATGTAGTCCACTCCCACTATGGTGGTGTAGTAGTACTTCATGACAATGCTGGGAAGAGCGAAGCGAGTCGCATGAAGGTTGGTGTTGCGTAATTGGCCGAGTTAGAATTAAGTAACGACGAAAGTAGCGGAGACCACGAAGAGCGAAGTGACGAGTTGCATAATACTGTCGTCTAGATCGTCGCTTCGCTCCTCGTTCAAGACAACGCGATATCTACATTACTCGTCGCTTCGCTCCTCGCAGTAACTCGTCAGAATTGGGTGAGGTTGAAGGTCGGCTTGTGCGTTTAGACTAGAGCTACCAGCGCAGACAATTTACGACCATAATTACAGTATTCGCAGCTTGTCGATTCGCTCATCGCAGCTTCTCACCTCGCTCCCAGCTCCAGCATGGCCATGGTGCTGAAATCCTTCATCAAGTAGCTCTTGTACTCACTAGTGTACTTGGCCTGCTCCTCGAAAGCGTAAGCCCACAGTCCCCAGAAGACGAAAATGGCTCCAAAAAATATCTTCAACCGACCCACGATGGTCATCATCAAGCGGATGATGTGAATCTGCGACGAGCGTAGCGAGAAGCATTAGCGAGCGGAGTTAGTATAGAATACTCTTAATGCGAGGAGCGTGTGGTTATCGCATTCCTAGCTCGTCGCTTCGCTCCTCGCTGAGCTTCGTCCTCGCAGATGCTCACCTCCTTGTCCGGCATGGGCCTTGTGATGTCCTTCCATATACCGATGGCAAAGAATAGGACCGGCCCGTAGGCCATTATAATTAATCCAACCAGCAGCTGCCAGTTTCCGATGACCTGGAACACCAAGTTGTAAACGCACCACACTAGAGGGCTGTACAGCCAAGGCAGTACGATGACGAACATGCCACTAATACTGTTCTGCGGCACCGCGGTTTTCACCCTAATGGCGGCCCTAATAAGCGCAGGAGCCAACGCGAATGTCGCACTACTCATTATCTTGAAGCTCTTGACACTGTGGATCAGACTAATTCCGACCTCACTAGTCTCCTTCACACTCTTCATCAACAGCTCCATGACCTGCTCAATATTCTCCGCATCAGTGCCAACATCGTCGTCCATCCACGCCCTAATCTCGGCGCACACCGCCTTGGCCGAGTTCATGGCCTTGTACACGTCGCCCATGCAGATGTACCTGCGACGAGCATAGCAACGAGCGGTTAGATTGTGTGGCAACGTTAGAGGTGCTGAGGCTCAGCTAGATTGTAACATTGAATACTGAATTCTCTCAGCTCGTCGCTTCGCTCCTCGCTGGGCTTCGTACTCGCAGTAAAGCTGTTAGGGTTACCCTCACCTCCTAGCCTGCCCGCACTCCACCAATAGCTCGTTCACGTCGAAGGAAACCTGGCTGACCCAGATACTGGCCGGCCAGTAAAGCTCCGTGTCTACTTGGATCGGCTCGCCATCACTCCCCATGAAGAACCACGCAACGTAGCCGTCGTAGTACAAACTTGGAATGGTATCAGGGGCGTTCATGCACTTTTCGTACCACTCGTCCAGACTCATGTCGGTTCCAGATTGCTCCTCGACCGCCGCGCAGTTCGTGTCCTCGGGAGGACAGTTGCAGTCGGTCTGGCTGTTGCACACGTAAGTGCCCTGGTCGACCCAGGCCTGCCCGTTCCCTGCCAGAATCGCCTCGCAAGGGTTCTTCGGGACGGCGGGGTACCCGGCTCCGGACTGGCCGTTGATGCTGCGATGAGCGTAGCGAGTTACATGAAAGTGAACGATTGGCGTGTTAGAATTGCGCGGCGAGAATAGCAGCGTTATTGGCGGGTCTGAAGCAATCCTGCGGCCGCAAATAACTTGTTCCGGCCGCAAATAACTTGTTCTCAGCTCGTCGCTTCGCTCTTCGCAGCGTCTCACCTATCTAAGTAGTCGTCCGTGCACACGTACGACGCGTCCTCGCCATCCGTCATCTTCGTGTCTCCCCAGCGGTGGGCCGTGTCTTGCGGGACCTTCTTCGTGTAGGCGCACATGTCCAGCGTCATCGAAACCAAACTATCAACCGAGCCATCGTCCTCCAACGTAGCGCAGGTATCCAAAATGGCAGTCTCCTTACTGTTCAAATCGTAGTGGTCCCTAAACTCCATGAGCATGGCGTCCTGAACGGGCTGACTCCTGTCCCACTGGATGAACAGCCTCAGAGGAATCATGGAGAGCAAGAACGGCGCCAAGAAGGTGCAGAACCTGCGACGAGCATTAGCGAGCGGAGTTAGTTTATAATATTCTAAATGCTCGTCGCTTCGCTCCTCGCAGTAACTCGCGGAATTAAAGCATAAACAGCTTTTCGCTTCGCTCCTCACAGTGCCTCACCAGCCCATCATGACCAAACTCCTGCTCAATTTATACCTACTGTAGAAATGGAAACCCAAGTACGCGAGCACAATCGCCGCCCACGCCAGCAAAATGAGCAAGGCGTTGATACTGACCATGGCCGCTTCGGCTTCAGCCATCATCCTCGCGTACCCCACCTTCACCATGCGCTTCATATATGTGTTGAACTGAGACAGAGCCGAGGAGCGAAGATATGAGTTAGTTTATAGTGTTCTTAAAGTTTTAAACCATTCTTAATGCTCGCTCACCTCCTCTCTGCCCTGCGCTCTCTCCAAAAGCGCAGTGATACTGTTGTGCACGTCGCAGTACTTCCTGCCAGCGGTGGCCGTATCGTAAACCCTCGTTCCGTCGTTCAAGATCCTCGTGGTGTGGTCGGCATAGCAACGCCACCTAATATCACTGTCCCCACTCTCGTAGTTAACCCCGTAGTCGAACATAGCGTACATGGTGATGTCCGTCTCGTTGGACCAGTGACAATAATTCGGATCATTGCACCAGCTGTCCAGCCTCTCCACCACGTTCGTCCTGTCCGGCAGCTCCACACTGATCATGTTCTGGCTTCCACAAGTGGTGGCCCTGATGGGAATACTCGTCAGTGGAAACTTGGGGTTCTCATCGAAACCCTCAGGCCTGCGACGAGCGAAGCGACGAGTTAGTTTATAATGATCTTAATGCTAGGAGCGAGAGCAACACATCTTCGTCGCTTCGCTCCTCGCTGGGCTTCGTCCTCGCAGTGCCTCACCTGTTAAGTGCCGGTGTATCGGCACTACCAGAGTAATCCAAACACGTCTCACACCTGCAGTACTCCTCCGTACCGCCACAAGTACTCGCAATATCGGTAAAACTACTCCCATCCCAGTGGTAGTCGCCCTTCTGCTTGCTGTTGCAGCACTTGAAGTTGCTATTTCCGCCGTCACACTGGGCCGGGTCGCCGTTCGCCAGCGGATTCTTGGCCCCGCAAGGAACTATGGTGTTGCCGTCGCCGTCGTCCTCCGGATCGTGGAACTTTGGTATTTCCGCCGAGTAGAAGCCCATGCACAGACCGTTGCCGTTTTTCAGCGCATATCCGCTTCCACCCCCCCACTTTCTGGCCGGTACGGCCTCCCAAACTAAGTCCAAATTCTGCGACGAGCGTAGCAAGTCGCGTGAGGATTGGCGTTAACGAGATAGAATTGCGTAAGACGAAAGCCGCTTGTGCATTTAGTCTAAGGCTGCCAGCGCATCCGGATTATTCGCTTAAATATCATGTTGGTAGCTCGTCGCTTCGCTCCTCGCAGCTTCTCACCTGGTCCGCCTTTTCTCTCAAGAAGTCGTTGATGCAGCCTTTCGTAACCAAAGCGCTCCCCAACCCACTCTCAGTCCCGACGCACATGTTATCCTCGTTCCTCAACGTCCCATTAACGGGCTCCAACGACCACTGCTGGAACCTCTTGCTGTAGTCGTAAGTCGTGACCAACCCAAGCTCGATGCCGACTCCCTGGGTGTCGGTCCCACTCAAACTGAAGTAACGCATCTCCTGCTCATCGCCCTCGACACTCGGATCGGTGATGTTGGTCTTGATGGGTCCAGAGAACACCGTCCAATCTCCAGGGTCGTCCAAACCAAAGTGCTGCGACGAGCGTGCGGTGTGGAGCGAAGCGACGAGTTAGTTTAGAGTTTTCTTAATGCGAGGAGCACGAAATTGTCGTATTCCCAGCTCGTCACTTCGCTCCTCGCTGGGCTTCGTCCTCGCAGTTTCTCACCTCGCGCGTGTACGGCTGCAAATACCCCGGCATCGGGAAACGGTGCAAAACGCCATTCTTCGCCAAGTCGTAGTACGCCTCGGTATTTAGCGCATCAGTGTTGATTGCGGTGATGGCAAAGAACGTGGCCAACGATCCGAACAAGATGAGTGTCCACAAAGCGCTCCTCCTCCACACCATGAGCTCGTAGCAGATTGCCGAATCTGTGACAAGTGTAGCGAGTCGCGAGAAGATTGGAGTTGACAGGTGAGAATTATGGGGTAACATTAGAGGTGCTGAGGCTCAGCTAAATTGTAGCGTCAAATGCTGAATTCTCTCTTAGCTCGTCGCTTCGCTCCTCGCTGGGCTTCGTCCTCGTGGTGCCTCACCGGCAGTGTGCGTCAGCCCGAGCTTCTTGGACAAATAGGCCACCTCGGCCCTCGACGCCATCTTCTTCAGAATCTCTAGCTTCGAGCGTGATCTCCTTAAGTGCAGAGGGGTGCAGAACATGGCATTGATGGTGTTCGCGGGGAGCTTTCCCATCCTCGGCTGCCCGTTGTTGATCAAATCCCACACGCTCGCCTGCTTCTTGATGACCTGCTTGATGGAAGCGGAACCGACCAAGTGGCTCTTGTCGTCGTGGACGTTGCTGGCAAAGGAGCTCTCCCTCGTCATGTCCATAGTGTCGCTGTGCCCGCGAGTGCTGCGACGAGCGTTGCGAGTCGCGTGAAGACGAGTTAAAATTACGCAGCGGTCTAGCGTAGCTGAATGACGAACGGAAATAACGCATTCCTAGCTCGAAGCTTCGCTCCGAGCAATTGCTCACCTGCCCCTGTGCTTGCTGCTTCTGCTGTTGTGGGAACCAGAGTCGTGCGTTCCAGCACTACTAGACCTGCTAAAGGACATCTTTCCCATCGTAGAGCCCCTCTTGCCCATGGTTGAGCCCCTCTTGCCGGTGCTGCGACGAGCGTAGCGAGGAGCGGAGGAGCGAATCGACGACGAGTTAGAAATGCGTGGCGATGATAGTGATCGCTGCTGCGTTTGAACCCTTGTCGCTTCACTCCTCGCAGTGCCTCACCTGTTCTTGGTCTGACTCCTGCTCATCTGAGAGCTGGTGCTCTGCGCCACGAGCTTGCAGAAGGCGTCCAAACGATTGGCCCTCGCCTCTTGCAGCTTCTCGGCGGTGGCGTCGCCCTTCTCCAAAAACATCTCGTAGAAGCGCTGCTGGATGAGCTCGTACATCATGAAGTCCACGCCGGTGACAGTAGTGGCGGTGTACTTGAACAAGACCTTCGTGAGGGTGACGACGGCGATTATGACGATGGGCCAAGGGATCCCGCCGTCCTCCTGGATGATGACATCGGTGATGAGCAACGAAAGCATCTGGGAGTTGGGGTCCAGGTATACCGTGTAGTAGCAGCCGTAGGCGAGCAGCGAGTAGGCGATGATGGACGCGAACAGGGCGAAGATGTCCAGCCAAAAGATGACCAGGTTGATGGCCTGCGACGAGCGTAGCGAGGAGCAGCGAGCGTGTTAGTGATGGAGATAGCGAAACCCGTCGTCGCTTCGCTCCTCATTGAGACTCATTACGAACGTAATCGTCGCTTCGCTCCTGGCTGGGCTTAGTCCTCGCAACTTCGCACCTGCTTGGTCATGGGCTTGCTCAGCTCCTGGCGAACTCCGACGATGAAGTAAGTCATGGGGATGTACGCGAGCAGAAGCAGCCCGGGCAGGAGCCAGACGTTACCGATGAGCTGGAAAATGAAGTTGAAGAGGCACCAAACGATCGGACAGTACAGCCAGGGAAGGAGCTGAATGAAAAGACCGGGGGTGGCCGATTGGGGCACAAGCAGCTTCGTCCTCAAGGCTCCCCTGAGCAACGCGGGGCCGATGCACAAAGCAACGGGCAGGGCCAACCTGAACATGGTAAAGGCGTTGTAAACACTGGCACTAATGCCGGCCATTTGCGTGGCGTAATCCAACAACGTCTCGACGCCCTCCATGACTCTGTCCATCATACTCAGCTCGGCGGAGTCGTAATCTTCGACGAGCCCGTCGCACATGACCTTGACAGCCTCCACGGCCTTTTCGAACTTGCCTTCGAACAAGAACCCGCGGATCTTTCCGCAGTCCACGTGCATGGGGTACGTGTTGACGAAGACGTTGCCCTTGAACGGAATCCACTTCATGCCCTGATCGATCTTGGGAACCGCCGTCTCGATCATTCCGTTCAAGCACCACTCATTGTCGTAGTACCAGTCGGGAATGCCGTCGGAAACTGAAGGCTCGTCGTCCGACCCGTCAAAGATGCTGCGACGAGCGAAGCGAGTCGCATGAAGATTGGCGATAACGAGTTAGAAACGAGAAGAGACGAAAGCTGTGTCGACGTTTAAACTGACGCTACTTGCGCAATTGGTGTTTAACAGCTGAACAGCGCATTTTCAGTTTCTCACCTAGAGTCCAGCTTGGCTGAGCAAGTGCAGTCGCAATAACTACTGTAGTAGGTGGCGATATCGGTGCAGTTCATCTGCTTGTAGAGGTTGGAGCAGGCCACGGTGCTGGTGCCGCCGTTGTGGGACGGCATGCGGCAGTATCCGGAGAGCTCGCAGGCCTGTGAGCCGCCGAGGTCGCAGTCGAACCCCTGCGACGAGCGTAGCGACGAGCGGCGAGCGAAGCGAGCCGTGTTAGAGGTGGAGATTGCGAAAACGAGTAGAATATGTCCGCCCACTCAACTCGTCGCTTCGTCCTCGCAGCTTCTCACCTCCTCGGTCTCGATTAATCCCTTGCAGGGCATCGGGTTGTCCGCCTCAATTTCGGTGTTCTTCCAGTCGGGGAACATACCGGAGGAAGTGTCGTAGCACACGTCCGAGAACACGTGGTCGCCGAAGATGTCGAAGCAGGTGGACGGGAAGCCTTCGATGCGCTGGTTGATCGGGGAGGTGTAGATAAAGTCCGCGTACTGCGACGAGCGTAGCGAGTCGCATGAAGATCGGTATTGGCGAGTTAGAATTGCGTGGCGGTGATAGTGGCGTCGATATCTAGACAGGAGCTACTAGCGCAGTCACATTACGAACTCAATTAACGTATTCCTAGTTCGTCGCTTCGCTCCTCGCAGTGCCTCACCTGCATGTTGTTGACGTCGGGCAGGTTTACGTGATCGGCCCACTGCATTGCTCCGCCGATGTCGTAGTAGTTGTAGCACTCGTGGTCTGTCGCGTAGTTGTTGACGTCCGTGATGGTGCAACTGGCGGGGACCGTCTCCTTCTTGGCGCACAAGGTGGTGGCCGTACCGACCAAGGAATCGAGGCCGGTATCTGCGACGAGCGTAGCGACGAGCATTGACGAGTTAGAATTAAGGGCAGTGATACTGGCGTCGATATCTAGACAGGGGCTACTAGCGCAATCGAATGACGAACGGAATTAACGCATTCTCAACTCGTCGCTTCGCTCTCACAGTTCCTCACCTCCATAGCCAGCGGTGAAGGTCTTGCAGGTCTCGAGGACCATGTCCTCCGCCGTGGCAAGGTTGTAGCGCCCCTCGAGGTCGGTGAGGTACGCCGCGATATGCCCCTCAGACCTGTCCCAGGGAATGAACAAGC
>BLQM01000143.1:22298-45111 GCA_012489335.1 Triparma laevis f. inornata
GGGGTCTCGTAGCGAGGGGTGGGGGATGGGTTGTAGGGGAGGGCGCCGTCGAGCGCGTAGGGCTGCTCATCCTCGAGAAAGAGCAGCCTGCCGCCGCCGCCGCCCTGAGAGGTGGGCACAGCGTTGTAGCAGGTGGGGTTGGTGGTCTGCAGAGCCGTCATCTGGCTGTAGTCGCAACAGGTGGCGGAGTCACAGTCGCTGCTCCCTCCGCCACAGAAGTTTTCGGTAGCACCGCACCTTCCGATGTTTCGGTTGCAGCACTTGAAGCTGGGATCCTCGCCGTTGCAAGGCACCTCACCGGTCACCGTGTCGTCGACACCAGCGAAGATCGACACAGGACCGCACTTATAGTCGGTGCGCCACGCGGGGCCGGGAGTGGGCGAAACGGTCGGCGCCTGCGTGAAGGGGTCGACAGACGCGTACGAAACCACGTCGTTGAGCTTGAGTTGACGGGCGTATTCGTAACTGCCGAGGTCGGAGCCGTACAGCCACTGCACGTCCTCGTCGGCACTGCACGAGCGAGTGAATGAGCAAAGAGGGTTAGAAATCAGTCACCGGCGGTTGCGGACGAGTTACTGGCGTTTGTGTATGTCGTTGAAGGGGGTGAAAAACGACTAGGAAAACGCTAGGGTTAGGCCCCGCGCAGCGGCCATAGCGGAGCGGAACGGCCGGAACGTAATTGTTTTTGAAAAGGGGCGGTTACGTATATCATTAAAGGGGTTGGAAAAGGCTAGGGTTAGGCCCCGCAGGGCCCCTGGAGGGTAGTCTTGGAACGTAACAGCGTAAATTGTTTTTGAGCTTCCGATTTCTTACCTGCAGCGGCGGAGAGACAGCTTCGAGCCGATGGTGGCTTCGAGGTCCGTGAAGACCGAGGCAGAGCCGAGGCAGAGGCCGGAGTTCTGTGAGGAGCGGCGAGCGAAGCGACGAATTAGTTTAGAACGCTCCTCACGCGTTTAAATTATAACGCACCTTGTCGCGGATGTGCCCGGTGAGGGTGGTCCAGGACGAGGGGGAGGGGAGGCGGTACTTGAGCCTCGCGTCCTCCGACATGTAGTCGTCGGGGATGTTGTACGGGGGCATCGAGGAGATGCCGTGGTAGGTGGGGGCTCTCTGTGGGGATTTAGGGGAGGGGGGGGTTAGTGGGAGGATTGCGGAACTAGATAAAGTAGATTTTTTTGCAGCGAGGAGCGAAGCGAAGAGGCTGTGGAGCTCGAGCGACAAGGATTTTCCCCGCTCTCGCTCTCGTATGTGCCACTCCCGCTCTTCGCGCTAAGAACATCGTGAACTAACTCGTCGCTTCGCTCCTCGGCTCGCCGATCTTACCTGCATCTCGCCGAGGTAACCCCAGTAGTCAAACTCCTTCCTCACAGCCATGACGTCCATGCCAACGATAATTATGCTGAGAATGAAGAGCACGTAAAGCACCGACTTCCTCCAAGCCAGGAGGCTGAAAGCCTCCGAAGACTGCGACGAGCGTAGCGAGTCGCATGAAAAATTACATTAACGGGTTAGATAGAATTACGTAGCGATGAAAGCATCTTGAACGTTTAGATTAATTTATTAGCGCCGACGAACTATGGCCATAATTGTCGTATTCCCAGCTCGTCGCTTCGCTCCTCGCAGTTGCTCACCTCGTGAGGATCCATCTTGAGCTGGTTGCCGAGGTACTTGCGCTCGTGGTGGGACGCGAGGCGCTTGTCCATGAACGATCCGAAGTAGCAGCGGCGCACGTGGGAGAGCCAGAGGAGCGGCCAGCTCTCCGGGTGGGGGAGCTGCTCGGGGCTACGAATCACCTCGTACTTTCCAGCGCGCTTCTTGGTAGCGCCGAGGGCGCGGCCGTCTTTCATCGTGGTGCAGACGCAGTGGCCGAGGGAGGTGCAGTTGGGGTCGTTGCAGCCGTATATGAAGCCCTTGCAGCACTTGCAGTTCTTGTGTTCTGGGAAGAACTGGAGAGTTATTATTTTTACGAGCGTAGCGAGTGTGAGAGGGTGGGTAGTTGGAAAAGAAAGTTATATAGACAGATATATCTACATATGAAGTTATATATATATTATGAAGTTATGCGTGTTCTTCGTTCTCACCTGACGGCTCATCGCGCTCGCCCCTGCGCTCAGCTCGCTCATATTGCTCGCCCTAACTCCGCTGTTCTGGCTGGAGTACATGGCTGAGAGGTCGCTCTCCCTCTGGCTCTGGCGCTTGCTTTGACGGGAGGATTGTCTTTTGCTGTCTCGCTTGCTGCTGGAGCTTCTGCCGGAGCCTCTCTTTTCGTCCTTGTTGGAGGAACGCTTTTCTTTTTTGGAGGGCTGAAGAGGGGGGGGGGGGGTTAAATAGTCGGAGGGGGGGTGTTAAGCATTTTGAGGTGTTAGCGCGCGAATTGAGGTAGAGTTTGCCTGCAGCCTGCGCCCCCTGTAGCCCCCCTACCTGGATCTCCACCTCCATCTCAGCTGGCTTCTTCCATGACGTCTCTCCAGTTCCACGGTTGAAATAGTAGGTTTTACCGTTGGCGTCTTGTGCCGATTCCCACCCCATGTTTTATGCAGGGCAGCGTGTTTTAGAGCAATCGATGACTAAAGGGGGAAGAGATCTGAGCTGATATGAATAATGTCAAGGGAGTTGTTGGGAGGGACTGAGAGGGGTTAGGGAGTAGGGTTGGTGGGGAGGGGCGTCGCTTATTATGGAGAAAGCTGTGGTTCTGAGTATTGGTGTGGGAACGGGCCGTGGGGGATAGGATTGGGGTATAAAGGTGGAGAAGCCTGCCTTAGCCAGGGCACTATGGAAATTTTGTCTGAGAGGCAAAGCGAGGCAGTCAGTCAGTTCGAAGATCGAAAAGGACATTGTAAAAGAAGAAACATGGCGCTCACGAACTTTGAGCTCTTCTACATCTTTTGCTGCGTCTTCACGCGTAAGTAATTGCAGTTTGCGACGGGGAGAAAATATATTTTGGAGTTTGGGGATAGGATGTCGGGTACTGCTTGTTGCTGGTTAGCTAGGTGCTGAAAAGAGTGGGTCGAGGATTGAGTAGAACAGATTGTGACTAACACCGTACGATAATAACACAACGCCCGCAGGATCGCTGAGCTGGGTGGAAATGTACCAGCCCGCCAACTGGAAGTACTACAAAGACGTGCAGACCGTGGTGCCCGTCCACCTTGCCCACATCAGGCCCTTGACGTTCTTCACCTGCAGCGGCCACTACTTGTCCTGCCTGTACATTCTGTTCCCGTACCTGTTCGGGGTCGAGCCTCCGGCTAAGTTTGCGGGCTTGGTGTTCGGCTGTTTGTTTGGCATCACGGTCGGATTTTGGGTGTTCGTGTATGACCTGGCGGTGAGTAGGGGGTGAAGACGAGCAAAGCGAAGCCACAGAGCGAAGCGAGGGTGCATAGGTTTTAGTGTGAATTAATTGATGGAAGTGGAAGTTACCAACGTGCTTGTATAGAATACTTGTTTTAACACGCACCAATCGCTCTCTTCGCTTTGACTCGTCACAGGATTACAGGCCGCTGGCGGAAAGGAGGAAGAACTGCGATGACTCCCTCGTCCTGACTTACCAAGGGTTCTGGTTGACTGACTGGTCGAACCACGGCCCGCTACTTTTGATGTTCAGTAAGTTCGCCTACGATGCCGGTCCAGAGGCGTTCCTCCTTCAGAACTGGTGGATGCCCATGGCGTGGGGCGTGACCTGGCTTCTCTTTATTTGGCTTCCCTTTCAGCTGTTGGGAGGAGACCCCTTGTACGCGGACCTGAGGCGCGACAAACCCATCACGCACAGGGCCGCCGTGATCTTGAAGATGATCATCATCACCACGTTTGGGTATTTCGCGGGTATGTACTGCAACGCACCGTTCTACGAGCTCTGGCTGGCGGTCAGTGGAGCCGCTCAGGGCGTTTTGGGGAGCTCAGAGCTGTAAATAGAGGGATAGCGTAGGCATACGAAGTGAATATAATATTTTTTTGGAAGAAGTAGATTTTTTTTAAGTCTGGGGGTACGACTTTGAAAACCTTACATAATATACCGTTGTGCTGAATTTAATAAGCATTTAGAGTTAAATCAACACACGTAATCGCCCTTCGAAAACCGCATATTTTTAGATTTTGCAAATGTTGCCAGAGGCATTGTTAAAATGTATTTTACTATTAGGAAACTGCTTGTTCTACTCCCAAAAATCAGCGCCAGCCAAATCGTAAATCTATTTTTTCACATTAAATCCGTTTCTTGATTATATTCAAAATCTAAGGATCCCTAAGCGATTGGTAAATAATACGATTTTTCAAAAGAGTGGATTTGGGAAATTAAAATCGGTGTTCCCGTGATTAATTTGGTCATGATTTTGTACATTCGTCTATTCAAAGCAACCTGAGATGCCTAATATGCCATTTGTAGATAAAATAAAGACCATAAGGGTAAAAATAGATTTTGAAAATCCATGAAGATGGGCATTTTTGAAGATAGATACTATTACACTCATTTACCTAAAGGTCCTCAAAAGCTAAATAAGACCAAAATTGAATCTGAAAATAACCAGAATATCGATGTCCGTACCAGAGATTTGACTTAAATTAATTTTCGTTAAGTTTTGCGTTCTCGAGTAGATCGTAGGCCACACGAATATCTTAGCCGACTAACTAGGTCATCTTAACCAGTTTTGATCTTCCACTGACTTTTAGTGGCCGAGAAAAGTTGTTATTTAGTTTTCGAACTTGGCCCCTCTCACATTCTTCATTAGCACGTCTCAACCTCGCGTTATCGAATAGATCGTAGCCCACACGGATATCCTACATCCACACCTAGGTCACTTAAACTAGTACTGAGTTTTTGCTTACTTCTAGCGGCGGAAAAAGGAGCTATTAAGTGTACGAACTTCGCCTCAATCTTGTTCGCGCTCGAGCTGGTTGACGTGGCCCTTCGTTACGGTGTAACCGTTTGACAGCAGAGGAAAAGCTCCCACCGCGTTGTGTAGGATGCGATCCTACGTCAACCTCGTCCTCGTCTCTCTCTTGTTTTTCATCTTCGTTGACTTGGTTAAGCCTCTCGCTAACCCTTTCCTCCGTGGCTTGGTGGCTCGTTCAACGATAACTGCAACGGTTGCAGTAATTTCGGTTCTGAACCCATTCCTCAAAGACGCGGAGGGCGAGGTGGCAAGGTACGAAGAGTTGAGATATAAGCATCTGATTCATTTTAACTTTGTCACCTCGCTCCTCGTTCACTAGACGAATACCAAAATCCCTCTCCAACGCTGTGCGAGATACTCCCGAAGCCTGGTCTACCTTCAACGCCCTCACATTAGCCTTGACGGTGCCCGCGTTGGCCATAACGAAGCCTAAAATTGTGCAGCAGTTCCTCGACAACAGCCCTGCTGCCCAAGCCACACAGTCGCTTGACCAACCCTACGGTCCAGCCGCCCTCCAAAAGCTCGACGTCTACCACCATCCCCTCCCTCACAATAACCTTCGTCCTGTGGTTCTGTTCGTTCATGGTGGCGCTTGGAGCCACGGTTCGAAAGTTATCTTCAGAATGGTTGGGAAGCAATTCCGCGAAGAGGGTTTCGTGGGCGTGAATATGAACTACCGCCGCTACCCGAACAGCGCAAGTGTAATCGACCAGGCCGCGGACGTAGGAAAGGCGCTGATCTGGACGAGAGACAACATAAAGCGCTTCGGTGGAGATCCAGCCAACATCATCCTCGTCGGCCACTCTTCTGGGTAAGAAGCCGCGAGGAGCGAAGCGACGAGCTATGAAAATATGTTATTAGCACTCGAACTTCGACTGCGCTGATAGCTTTAGTCTAGCGCGCAAGCTCCTTTTTTCGCTACGCAATTCTAACTCATCAACGCCAATCTTCACGCGACTCGCTTCGCTCATCGCAGCGCCCACATTTCAGCCCTCCACCTCCTCCTCTCCGAAAACCAACCCGCTTCCCCACCCCCCTCCGCCTTTGTCAGCTTGTGCGCACCTTTCGATATAACAAACCACTACGAGTGGGAAACGTCTAGAGGAGTAGAGAACATTTCAGCATTGAAGCCCGCGAACAGTTTTCAAAACAGAACTCGTGCTTTCGCCGAGTCGTCTCCGACCCTAATCGCAGCGGCTATGACGCAAGAGGAGCTGAAAACCCGCATGCCCCCAGTCGTTCGCCTATACCACGCAATAGACGATACCACCGTCCCTTCAATGAGTACCTCCGACTTTTACACCGAGTTGGAAAGTATCAATACTGACATAAAAATGCATCTATCCGAGACAGGCGGTCATGGTGGGATTTTAGTTGACTTCATGCTCGGAACAGATACAAGTGAAAATAGTAATCCGACTACTACTATACAAGATATAATAAAAGATGTAATACACATTTCATAACCAAATCACATATAACATAACCATCATTATTCACTCTTCATCCCCTTCCTCTTTCTTATCCTTCGTCCGCTGGGTCTCAATAATTGTTGTGAGGACCGCCCTCGGGATCGACGACCCAACCGCAAAAACGAACACGGCGGAAAGCGACCATATGAAGAACCATTTCCCTACGACGAGCGTAGCGAGTCGCATGAAGAGGTGTGTTTAATGGGTTAGAGTTACGTAGCGACAAAGCGCTTTGTTCCTCTCATTTTCTCACCTGCCTTGCCCCACACGTAGCTACTAGCGCTGTCTGAGGCCTCCTTTGCGCCCTGCCCGACTATTCTCTTCATTTCTGGCGCGACCTTCTTGGTTGCCGTCACGGCTGCGGCGAGCGTAGCGAGCCCAAGTTAGTATAGCGACACAGTGCCCACCAAAGATTTCACCACTAACACACGCTCACGCTCATTATTCTCACGCTCGCTTCGCTCCTCGTGCCTCCTCACCCGCCTGCTTCACGAAACCCACTTGTGGCGCAACCTCCCCCAAAACGCCTCTCAACCCCCCCTTCACCCTACTCATGTTCTCCGCTGCCATGCTCTCCCCGACTCTTCTCCCTTCCTTCATCTTCGCCTTCCCTACGCTCACTCCCTCCTGCATTATCTTCGTCCCCTTCCCCCTGCTTTCCTTCGCAAGCTTGACTCCTTCCTGTTTGGCGCTTTTGGCAAGCTTCATCATCTGTTGGATTTCATTTGGAACACGATTCTTTATTCGCTTCAGTGTTTCCACGATGCGAGATAGCTTTGGAAATCGAAGCATGAAGAGTTGGTAGTGGGGCCAGGGAGTTTGTAATTTTGGTCTTGTTTAAAATATCTTTCTACGGTTGAAATTTAATTGCGCAGCTTATACCAAACGCTTTCCTTATTGAGAGTTAGGTCAGCTGAAATACGAAAAAAAACCTCCTCGAACGTGTAGGAACTTTAAGAGGCACCTATAGTTCCATCTGTAAACTTCCCAACCTGGAACTTCTTGTCTCCCCCAGCCAACATCAGCACGGGAGAGCGTGGTAATACCCACCCCCAAGCCATTAATGCCCATAATCCTTCCAGAAGACGTCTGGAACTGTGTAATAACCTTCATACCGTCTCCTAAAACCTTATCCTCTCTCCTGTCAGTGTCCAAGCACACTGCGCAATGTGTAGTCAGGCATTACGATACATCTCCGTATGTGTGGGCGACGCATAGGTACGAGACGATGGGGAGACCCTAACAGAGAGAGAGAGCGAAGAGACGAGTTAGTTAGTTTAGGTTGTTCTTATAATGCGTCGCTTCGCACTAACCGTCTTTAACCGTCTCTAACCTCTAACCGTCTCTCTACAGGTAAGAGACGACAGGGCGAGATGGACGGGGCGAGATGGACGGATTTGGAGTACCGAGTCACCAACATCTCCATCACATACACACACTCGCTACGCTCGCCCATAGCTTCGATTTCAGAACAACTTCCACAAACAATAATACCAACAAAGTTGCAGATAGTAAAAACCCTGAACGACTATTCGCTCATCTAAAAAATACCGCTGTTAGATCAAAAGAGGGATTGGTTTTGAAAGGCGGAAAGAAAGAGGCAGAAAGCTCTTTCGCGGAAGGTGAGACCCAATGTGACGAGTTGATCTGACTCTACAACGATTCTAACACAGCTCGCCGCTTCACTCCAGTTGATTCTTTCATGCTCGGCGGGACGTTTTCAATCGAAGTCTATCTGAAGTACAATTCGACAAAGTCAGGTGGAGGGAGAATATTCGACTTCAGAAACAGCAGCAGCGGCGGTTCTGACGAGCTGAGTCTCTTCAACTCGAATAACACAGGCGTGGTTCCGAGGATAAGATGGAATATCATGCGTGACGATGACGAGACTTTTGTTTGCGGTGATGAAACGAGGTTTGAGGATGGTGAGAAAACATTTGAGGCACGCCACCTCTTAGGGGTTTTAGTTCAAATCTCACCCACGCGAGCGTTTAGGCACTTGGACCCATGTGGTCCTCACCTCGCAAAACGAAGAACAAAAAATATATAAGGACGGGGCGCTCAGGGAGACGTCTGAGGACGGCTTTGAGCCCAACCCGTGCATCAGGGACAAACATATAATAGGCGGGTACAAGTTCGCTAGCGGCAGGGGCGGGGGATATATGAAGGGCGTGATAGCAACCTTTCGAACATGGCAAGGCAAGGCCTTGAACGAGGTTGAGGTTGATAGTTTATATAAGCGGCGGAACGAAAAGGACTCTTTTTATTAAGGTTTGAAACTCAAAATATCAATACCCTATCAATATTTCATCTTCTTTTAACTTCGATTTCGTCTTCATTTAACGCCGTCTTCTTTAACGCTGTTCTCCTTAAGCGCATGATTTCATATTCTCCTTATTCTTACCACACGATTCATATTCACATTCCTTGCGGCGGTACTTGGCCCAGTGCTGTCTGGCCCTATTCGCTTGTTCCTGCAGTAGCCTTAACGAGTAGAATCCCATGACAAAAGGATCCTTAAGGAGAAGTGCAACCAACCACTGCTCTGGAGAAACATTTGATTGACGCTCGAAAACGTGAGAGCGCAGAAGCAGCCAAAAGTAATACTTCATCTTCATCTTGACGTTAGGTCCCCACGGAGCATCTTCACAGCAGTCCATGAAGGCTTGGTATTCCTTCCAGAGTGTGCCGATCTTGTCGTCGAAGCGCGAGCTTTTCGTGTTTCTCACGCCGTTCCACTTGTCTTCTTGGAGCTTGACCTGGTCGTGAGCCTTGTGCTTCGGGTCGTTCCAGCACGTCACGGTTCCTCGGAGGACGTGGGTAAATAATATGAAGAAGGTGCAACAAACTGCCTCGACTCAAAACACGAAGGAGAAGGAGGCGAAGGAAAAGCTCCTATTATCCGCGTCCACTGCCAAACCGCCAGCCATACCATGCCTAATGGCCTCCCTCCTGGCCTCCTGACTCTGCTCCATCAATTCTCCTGCCTTGTCCAGAAGCTCGAGCGTGGTTTGAAAGAGAAATCAAGGAGGCGAGGGGGGCGGAGGGAGAGAAACATTTTCAGGAACGACAAGTCAGAACAAAAGGGTGGGTTGGTTGCAAATGTGCGGCGCGGCGGGCTTGTCCTCTATTGAAATCTGAACCCCTGCGCGGATTATGATAGAATTAGAGGGTGCACGGGAAAGGACACGCTATCACAGAGTAACAGCACTATGCCTTATTTAAAACCCACAACAGACTCGGTTGAGGGGTTTCTAATGTGGTGCAGTGCGCCCTGCTTATGTGTCCACTTGTCTCCCTACAGGAGGGGATCTTGGCCACCAATGGCCGCGACTTCATGAGCTCCAAGAAGAAGTACAAGACAACTTGAAAGTCTCCATCGAGGGGAATGGCTGCTGTGGAAGACCGTGACCGTGGGTTTGGGGAAGCGCCTGGCGAGTCCCGACCCGTTTTCCTTAACGTCGGCCCGCCATCCTCCTTCTCATAACCCCCCCTTCGCCCCCCCCCTGCCCTTGCTCGTCGCCAGTACAGACAATTCAGGGGTGTTGACAGGACCTCCTACACCGGCTCTGAATCTAACTTTCAGCAGTTAGCGTTGCAACCTGTAATTTCAATGTTACAATGGCTGCCTTCAGTATTTCATTGATGGATATAAATGTAGCATCGGCCACAGGAACCACCTGGGAGCTCATTATTGGACAAAAACTAATTAACGAGATCTTGGAAACAACAAAGCACAATCAATCTCCACGCCGCCCAGAGGGAAAAAATCATTTAACGAGGTTTCGAACTCCCCCCTTACAGCATAGCGCAACACTTCACTAGTCACCCAGCCATAACCCCAAACTCTCCCCTAACCCAAACGTAAATTCCAATTAACAACATGCGCTCTATGCTGGTCGTACTATCCACCCTCCTCCTCTCCTCCACCCCCTTCATCCACATCCAAGCCGCAAAAGTCACCCTCGAAGATGCCGCCATGAACTATGAAGGCAGGTTCCAATCCGCAAAAGTCACCCCCGAAGATGAAGCCATGAAATATGAAGGCAGGTTCGACACCTCCGCTGAAAACACCTACCGCACCGACTGGCCCTGCGCTAGAATCAGCTTCGGAGTAGACACATCGCCAGTGGGAGGAAGTGTCGACTTCTCATGGTCATCTGAGAGAGTGAGATTGAACGCCACTGCGTGGAGAGTGGACGGGACGATTGCGTCTTCTGAAATTTTCGTCAGTCCGAAGTGGAGGAATAAGAAAATGACGTCTACTTTAGCGCTTCCTGAGGACGCCGTTTTTGTTACGCTAAGGAAGCTGACGCAGGCTGCCCCTTTCGGAACCGGAATCAGCGAGAAACTCCTGGCCGCCTCGGTTTGGGAGTACCACGGAATGGAGATCACTGGCGCAGAGGTGAAACCGCCAACCCCCCGTAAGCGTGTGGTGGAGTATATCGGTGCCAGCGACACTGCTAGATACTGTGTTGACGGAAATCCGGACATCGACGATACCGCGGAGCTCTACATCGACGGCTGGTTGTACGACAACTGCGACCTTGCAACTCCCGGTCTTCTAGCTGACTACTTCGACGCAGACCTGTGGGTCGAGGCGGAGGGAGGCATGGGATTGACGCAGAATGCTAATGCGAGATTCCCCGCCTTTGAGGGCAAGCACCCCCTGCCGTACTTCTGGTCGAACCAGGCGCTTTTAACTGACGAGTTCTCGACCTGGGACCCAACCAACAACAACCACGGCTTGCTCTCCCCCGACCTAGTCCTCGTCTCTCTTGGCGGCAACGACTACAACCACCAACACGGAAATGTTCCTAGTAACGAGGTGAGCCATAGTAGTATTCGACAGTACTCGAAGTAGTACTCGATCCTTCAAACAACCAACTAACTCTAACACACGATCGCTTCGCTCGCAGACCTTCTCTGCTGCATACGAAGAGTTCATGCTAAATATTTTCTCCGCATACGAAACCAACCCCAATACTAGGATCCTCAGCGTCTGCGGGCAGGGCTCGCCTGCGGAGGCGGCGTTCGACCCTGATAATAATCGCTGCAGTCCCTGCCCCCACGTGGAGGACGCGCTCAACGACTTCAAGAGCAACAACCCCGAACTCGGCGAGCGCGCCTACTTGGGCTTCGTTCCCTGCGACGGCAGCGTCGTCGTTGGTGTCGACGACGTCGGCTGCGCTGGCCACAAGAACGCGTGGGGGCAGCATAAGGTGTTTGATCATTTGAAGCCGCTGGTCAGCGAGATAATGGACTGGTAAAAACTAACAACTAAGCTATTTGTAACAATTTTAATTCAAAAACCTCAATTTACCTTAAAGTCTTTACCCACAATCCCCCCCCTCCTCAATAATTACTTGGCAGCGTTAAACCTCGCCTCCGCACACTTCCAATCAATAACATCCCAAATCTTTCCAACATAATCCGGCCTAACATTCTTATAATCCAAATAATAAGCATGCTCCCAAACGTCAATCCCAACAATAGGCACAAGCCCCGTAGTAGCCTCAAGAGGATCTTGGTTAGCGCAGGTAGCGATTTCGAGGGAGGAGGATGATTTGTTGTATCCGAGCCAACCCCAGCCGGAACCTTGAACGGCGATTGTTTGAGCTGACATCTTAGATTTCATATCATCGAAACTTCCAAACGCTGCATCAATAGCGGCGGCGAGGTCGCCGGTGGGGGGGGAGGATTCTGAGGAGGGGCAGAGATTCTCCCAGAAGAGGGTGTGGTTGATGTGACCTCCTCCGTTGAATTTAATGGCGGGTGCGAGGGAGATTAAAGCGTTAGCGTCTAAGAACGAAGCGGAGCGAGGAGTGAACGCGAGTGCAGAGAGCGTGTTAGTGATGTAGATAGCGAAACTTGTCACTTCGCTCCCATGGAGTTTCATTGATTACAAGCGCAAATGTCAAGTTCGCAGGGAGGAGATGAGCGATGAGACAGCTTCTCACCTCCGGACTTGCTAGCCGCCTCCGCCTTCTCGAGAGCGGCATTAAGGTTTACAACATAAGTGTTGTGGTGCTTAGTATGGTGAATCTCCATGATCGTGGAGGATATGGTGGGCTCGAGAGCGTCGTAAGCGTAAGGGAGGGAGGGGAGGGTGGCGGCTCCGGACATGGAGCGACGCTGGAGGAGCGCGGAGGCAGGACGGGCGAGGGAACGGATCATTGTTGGGATTTGGTGTTGTTGGTTCCTGGGGTTGTGGGGGGAGGGAAAAAAGGTTAGTTCGATTATGTTGGGTTGGAATGCACGGGCGGGAGAAGTGCTGGAAATTGGACGGCAGATCGAAGCATCATGACGTTCCGGACGAAGATTTTCACAAGCCTTGTTTGAGATTATCTTGCAACGCTGGGAGTTCTTGAAGCATATATGGGCGTAATTGTATAATATTGGGGCATCAAAGCGATAGTACCCGTAATGAACCACGAGAGAATGCGAAACCTCACTTCAAAGTTGGGTTTTCACTTGCTCATTCTGTCAATTTTGCTGGAACGAGACTACGACACCCTCTTCTCCGTTGCCGTTATTCGCAGTGCTTTCGTCGTCAAATCACAACTTTATCTGCCCCCACATCGTAACCCGCCACGATAATACGACCGAGAAATAAGAAAAGTCCACCAATCCAAAGCCGACCTCTGCGGTGCAAACATCACTTAAAGTCTCCCTGATCCTCCTCATACACGTCCCCATATGTTTATGCGTATTACTCTTCTTCTTCTAGTCTTCCTCCCTGCCGTCCACACCTTCACCACAATGTACCGTCCCACCAAGTTCCTCTCCCCTCTCCTCCGTCCCTCCCGACTCTTCTCCACTCCTCGCTCCTCCTCCTCTTCCCGCCCCCCTCCAAAACCCGGTACGTAACGTCGTTGAAGGATAATAAAAAAAAACTGGGAATTTGCTAGTGTTGGTGTTCGCTCGCTTGCGTCACGAAAATGTGAAGCCTGTATATTCATTATCATTCGTTTATACTTACTCGTTGTTTATACTTACTCGTTGTTTATACTTACTCGTTGTTTATACTTACTCGTCGCTTCGCTCGCCCCACAGGTCTCCTACAACAACTCCCTGCCTTTCAACCCCCTAATGAGCACTTAAACGCCTGCCAGAAAAAGATCCAGTACATGAAACCCGATCCTTTAATAAAAAACGCCAAACTTCGAGCGCAAAAACAATCATCATTAAAGGTGAGAGCGCGATCGAACAAGCAAGCGAACAAGCAAGCGAACTTGACGTGCCTGGTCTCTTTCTTCTCCTTCACCTCGTCCTGGTGGTCTTTGAGACTGGCGGACAGAGACGCGGTGCCTCGCCCTGCTCGCGGCGTTCGTCGGACTCGTTGTCGGATTTGTCGTCGTCGGTGTCATCATTGCTGCCAAAGAGGTCGGCGTGGTCTTCCTCCAGGCGCTTCTCCTCGGCCCTCCCCGTGGGCAAGAAGGGAATTGGGGCCAAACGCCTCCAGGATGTACGACAAAAGATCATTCAAGATCATTCACGCAACGTTCTAACATCATCGCTCCGCTCCTCCCCCCCCCCCTCTTAGCTCCAAACCCTTACAACCCTCCTCTCCAAACCCTTGAATGAACGTCAAAAACGTTGGCATCAAACCTTCCAAAACCTACATCCCTTCGATGACGTCGTTCTCCGTCTCACGATCTCCAACCGCGTGAAGATCGATGGGATTGAGCTGTTCTCGACGATGAGTAAGGTTGATGATGGGAGGAAGAGGATTGTTAAGCTTGGGAAGGAGTTGAGTGGGGAGGTTAAGAAATGTGAACGTACGAAAGGTGAGATATAGGAGCGACGAGGATGTGGAGCGAGAGCGACGAAGAGCGGCGCGACGAGATTACGACGACGACGACAAACGATCGATTAATAGAACGAGCGAAATCTCCTCGGATGTGAAGCTCTCGCTCGTCGCACGAAGAACATTCCAAACTAACTCGTCGCTTCACTCCTCGGCTCGCTTCGCTCGCCGCTCTCCCCCCATTCGCAGACGTCAACGACTTCACAGATGACGCCGTCGACCAACTCCTAAAACTCTACAAATCAACAATCTCCCCCACCCTCCCCTACCTAAACTCCTACCACAAACTCCTCCGCACAACCCCCCTCTACGATTTCACCTCCCCCACATTACTCCTAATAGGCGCGCCTAACGTCGGTAAATCATCGTTAGTCCGTAAACTATCTTCAGGTAAACCTGAAGTAAACGATTATAGTTTCACGACTAAATCTGTTACTATAGGACATAAATGGTTAATTAAAAAAGATGAGTGGGGGGGAGAGGATAGGGTGAGGTGCCAGGTTATGGATAGTCCTGGGGTTTTGTTGAGGGAGGGGAAAGCGAATGATATGGAAGAATTGACTGTTAAAAGGTGAGACTAAATGTGAGGAGAGAAAACGACGAGATTGGGAATACGCATATTTATTAAGGTTATAGTGAGGAGAAGTGACTTAGCTTTAGTCTAAACGCGCAAGTCTCTTTCTTCGCTACGCTATTCTAACTCGTCGTCGCTTCGATCCTCTGCTCTTCGCTACGCTCGTTCGCAGCGCTGAATTATTACCAACGGCCGTTATGTTCGTGTGGGATTTGAGTAAAGGAAATCAAGGTACATCGTCGTTTGAAGTGCAGAAGAAGGCGAGGGAAACTTTGAGGGAGAAGTTCCCGAGGAGACCGTGGTTTGGTGAGCACCGAGTACGATTACGAGTACGAAGTAACCTACCCCGAACATATATATAATAATCTAACTCGATCTTCACGCTTGCTTCGCTTCATTCGACAGATGTTATTACGAAGGTGGATGTTTTGGAGGAGGAGGATCAAAATATGGTGGAGGAGGTGGAAAGGATTTGCGGGAGGAATGGGGAGAAGTTGCATATGGTTAGCGCGATTACGGGGGAAGGGTTGGAGGAGGTTGAGGTTGAGGTTGAGAAGGTTTTAACGGAGGTTGGGGAAGTGTTGCAGGTTTTGTAGACAAAAAGTTCTGTTTTCGTCGTTTAGTCTACTTCTTCGAAAGCTACATCCCCCCCAAGGTCTACTTCATCGAAAACTATATCACCCCCAGGGTAGCTTGCAATCAGTTGCGTCAGCCTTGCACTATTACCGCTGTCACGACAGCACAATTTGAAGTTCTTCGCACAGCTTTTAGTATATAAGATGAAACGAATGGCTGAACTGATCTGACTCGTGTGTACAGTGGACTATTCGGCGCATGTGTTGAGAGATGTCTTCGGGATTTCGGAGAGGTATGAACGCGATATTTGCGCGAGGCGAGCGAAGCGACGAGCATTCATAGCATTCTATTCTAACTCCTCGAGCTTCGTCTTCGGACTTCGTCCTCGGCTCGCTTCGCTCGTCGCTCGTCGTAGCCAGTGGGAAAACGAATGCAGTTGTTACAGTCCACAAATAGAACACTATACATAAGTATAGTGTTCTATTTGTGGACTGTAACAGGCCGACGAAATAAACGCGCGTCAGTGTTGAACATCAAAGATGTTTTTTTGGAATTCTCTGCAAAAAGAAAATTCAAGAAACCCATATTCACGTAAGTCGATATATACAGAAAGCGCTACCTCCCAATTATCTATGCCAATTGTGAAACACGGAGCGCAATGTGAGCGGCGCGAAAGACGTTTAAAGCATAGAAAACAGATTTTTGCTTAGAATTCCGCCCGCGGAAGACCGATACGGAAATCCCCTGCTCAAACCTCACAGCTAACGCCTCGCGCGAAGAAGGAGGTTCCGACTCCCTATTATTCATACCAATTGACGTCCGCGACGAATATGGAGCTGTGCGAAAGGCGCTTGAAAGGCAACAAAACAGTTTTTTGGGTGACATCAGTCTGACCGGTCCGATTTCCGTAGAAACCAACAACACAAAACATCCATGCTCACATCACATCACTCGTGCCAACCTGCTCGCTTACAGACAATGAAATTAGCCCCCTGCATCCGCATCTTCCTGGTCCTTCTCAGTTCGTTCGCCGTACTTGCGGATACGCGTAACCTCGCACGCAAACCCAAGAAGAAAGACAACTTCAAAAACAACTTAAAAAACAACAACAACAACAAAAACAACTTAAAAAACAACAACAACAACAACAACAACAACAACAACAACAACAACAACAACAACAACAACAACAACAACAACAACAACAACAACAACAACAACAACAACAACAACAACAACATTGACGTAATGCCTACGCCTGACCCTAACCCACGCCCGACGAACCCAGTACAGATTGTCTTGAGAGCCGATCAAATTGCGGACATTGCGAACATTGCTGATTGATCGACGCATTGTGTGGAGCCTATGATTTGAATGACGATCAAATTGCGGACATTGCGAACATTGCTGATTCGATCGACGCATTGTGTGGAGCCGTTTTCGAAGCCTATGTCGCATATGGCGATTCTTTGGCCACCGGCTGTATAATGGGATTTGATAAAGCTACAGGAACACGCGCGGAAATCTGTGCGTCGGTCATTTGAAAGAGGTCGCGGGTTGTCTATCCCGTTTTGAAGAGGCAAGAATAGGGGGGAGGATAATAAGTAAGGGAATTCAGGAAAGGCCGCAAAAGATACACGCTGGGAGGGGCGACCAGCAAACTAAAAAACAAAATAAAAACAAAAAGAAAACAATTTAGAATTGTTGGATCAAATGGAAAATAAAATCTGAGACATATTATGTTAAACAAAATTTATGTTAAGTTGAGAAAAATCTTCTTCAACAAAGGTTTCTCTTCTTTGTCTCCTTGGTTTTTGTCTCGTGAATTTTTCTTGAAGTTCTCTATCACTATCAGTATCATAACTGGTGTCGCTATCATCTCTGTCTTTAACAACTTGCTTTTTCTTATTCTTTACAGGTTGCTTCTTGGCTTTCACCTTCTTCTTGTAAACCACCCTTTCCTCAATGTCCTCTTCACTACTTGTATCATCTTCAGAGATGTAGACAATCTTTTCTATCACCTTTTTCTTTTTACGACCTTTTTTGGGTTTCTCCACTTCTACAGGGCTGTTCTCTTGTTTCTTCTTATTCCTTATGTTCTGTAATCTTTTAAGCCTTGCTTTTTCAAATGCATCTTTCTGCTTTTGTGTTCTTTCTGAGCGGTTGCTTTTAGGTTTTTCTAGAGGTGGTTCATCTGAACTATAGCCTCCTACTTCAATTTGTTGGCTTGGCACTGCTGGGTTGTAATACTCGCTGTCTGACATTCTTAATAAAGAATACTAGAAAAAAAAAATCTTCTATTCTTGTATATGGAAGAGAGACAGAAGCAGACACAAGACACAGAAGAAGTAACAAAGTATATGGAAGATTTTCAAATAGAAGATCCTAGTAAATTTGATTTTAGTGAAAGTTACTACAAAAGTGCCGAATATTTTGAGAAGGAGTTTCCAAACTTTCCTTCTGATGAATTTTATAAGGTTCTAGAACTACATGCAAATGGTGTCACTCCGAAGCAATTTAAGGCGATGAAAAAGAAGGAGGAGAAGAAGGAAGCAAAGAAGGCTGGAAAGAAAACAAAAAATATGTAGTGTATTATGGAACAACCACCTATATCTAGTAGGCAAATTTATCTCAATAGTAAGGACGGTTTTAAAATAGACCCGTCACACACCTCTGACATTTTCTTTTTTTTAATGATGTCATATCACCGCCTTTGAATGTAACAATGGAAATAAGCGTGGTGTCTGCTTCAATTCCAATGAGTTATAATATAATAAACAGTACCAATAACTTGCTAGTGTATAACACAAATCAAACTTTTACAGTTCCTATTGGGAATTATAATGCCCTACAACTTGCTGATGCTTTGAAAGATAACATTAATATTTTAAGCAATGTTACTTATTCTAGCAGGTTTAACAAATTTACTTTTACAAGCACACAAACTTTTACCATAGAATCAGAATCTACCTGTTTAAAACTTCTTGGATTTACAAACGCACAGCATTCTAGTCCTAATGATGTTTTAACTTCAAATAGCATTGTTAATTTATCTGACATTAGTAGCATCTATGTTCATTCTTCGTTGCTTACCAACAACCTTGATTCACGAACAAAAACTTTATCTAATATACTTTGCCGTATTCCTGTTGACACAGCGTCCTATGGCATTTTACAGTATATTAATAATAACAATTTCAAATGTTCTGTTAATGATAAAACAATAGATCTTCTTCGCATACGTTTAGAAGATGATGATACTAATTTAATTCAATTGAATGGACAGGAGTGGGTCATCACTCTTCAGGTGGATTTTGCATATAAAAGACTACTAAAGAATGATGAAAGTGAACTATTAAATAATATCTAGGCAATAGTATTATGAAGTTCTTTAAAAAGGTTGGAAGAGGTTTAGGAAAATTTAAAAAAAAGCAAATCACACAGCGACAAAGGTTTTTTCTAAGGCAGGGGATATTGCTCACTTTGTTGGAGGTGCAATGGACAAAATAGGTGGGTCTACTGTTGGCAAAAAAATATTAGATCTAATTCCAGAAGGTCACTTAATTTATGATACAGTTAGGACTGGTGTAGGGGCAGTTGATAAAGGTTTTCACAAAGCAAGTGATTTATCCAAAGGGGTTGAACGTTTGACTAGTGCCAAAAATTTAGATGCCGTATTGAAACAAGGGGAACAACTATTCAATGCTGGAAAGGCTGGTTTTCAAAGTAGTAAAAGTGATTATGAAGAGGTAAGAGGCAAACTTGAGAAAGTAAGAACAGGAAGAAGAAGGTCAAAGCGTGATAGGAGATAGTTTTTAGTTTAGTTTATTTTCTTGTATTTATTATTAAAGATGCCAATTGGAAGAAAGCAAGAAAGAAGTTATGGATATGTGTTGACTTTAAGAAGCAAGGATAAGATTATGGGTGCAAATAACAGTTTTGTTTGTCAGTTGCCTAGTGCCTTTGCAGTTACTAGTGAAAATTATCTCATTAAGTTAATTAATGCACATATCCCCCTGCCTCAATATGATACTAACACAAATGCCACACATCTTTACAGGAGTGCTGGTGTTGAGGTCTGTGTGGATTTTGGGGCTAAAACAAATTCAATAGACACAAACAGAGGAGGGCTTCAATCATACGGGTTTACAAAGATGCCCAGTAGCGTGATAACTTCGCAGTCAACAGCCCTAGAAAATGATGGTGACAAACCTACACATGTAGTTTCCAATCCAAATTTTCAGAACATACGATGCCAATTGAAGGATTCTGATGGAAATTTGCTATTGAGTTACTCTGTGGCTGATGGTTCTACAGCATTGCCCCCTGACTGTGTCCTTCAATTTTTGTTTGAACCTATATCTTAAAAATATTTTTTTTAATTTCTCTAGTAGTATTATTATGAGTTTAACAGCAAATCTTGCCTATACAGTGAAGCCTTCAGCCGTTTCGGCAAGAGCATTCACGCATTCTAGCAACACGATTAATGGAACACAATTTGGTGGAGGTGATGTAATTAAAATAGATATTCCCACAGGAGTATTTGGAGAATATCTCGATCCAAACAACTCGTTTATCAAGTTAAAGTTTACTAACAACTCGGGTCAAACTTATACATTAGACTCAAGTGTACTATCTATTATATCTCGTATGACAGTTGAATATTCGGGGTATATATTAGAGGACGTCTCCGATCTAGGAGTTTTAAATGCAATTTTTATGGATACACAGGTGGATTTTGGCACAAAAAAAACAACCTTGGCAGTGCAACAAGGGACTAGTGGACAAGAGAACCGCTCTGGAGCGTCATTTGCAAATAATGGAAATGGTGTATTTACATTTGGGTTGCCCTCTTTTATATTAGGGCTGACTGCCAGTAAATATTTACCAATAGGTGCTATGACCTCATCAGACACTTTAAGGCTTTCCTTGTATTTGGCTGATTCAGGGATTCCCGTAGTTTGTGCAGACGCTGGGCATAGTGGAACTTACCAAATAACTGAATGTAGTTATGAGGCTCATATTATTAAATTAGAAGAGTCAGCAGAGATGATGATAAGGCAATCTACTAAAATGAACTATAGAATTCATGGTGACACATTTAGAAGTTTCAATACTACTTTGGCTCAAAATGATACACAAAGTTCTGTTAATATTCCAATTAAATGTAGTTCTCTTAAGACTTTGATTATAGCCCACAGATACTCAGCAGACACAACTTCAAAAATTCGCCAGTCAATAACTAACAGAACAAGATCTGACTTAACTGAATATTATTTAAATATAGGATCTAAGCGTGTTCCACAAAAGCCAATCAAATGCAATGATGCATTATGTTCTGATGTCTTTACGAATGTGCAAAAAGCACTCCATCATTTTGGAGATAGGCACACTGGAGTGTCTTTTAATCACACAGATTTTCCTTTGACAGCAACAAATGCAGTAGGCGGTGCTTTTGTAATAATGCAGGACATGGAGGCTTTCAGTGGAAAAACAGATGTATTGAATACAGGTGAATCAACTGTAAGTCAACAAATCTTTTTCAATGGAACTTATGATGGCATACCTGCACAGTGCCTTGTGACCTCTTATGCTCATTTTGACTGTATGCTCGAGATAGACCCTTCTGGAATTGCCCGTGTATTGTTTTAATTTTTTATTTATGTTTTTATGAACCAGATAATGTTACAACAAGTTGTGGAAAACTTTGGCAGGTTGTTTGACATAACAGGTGTGCAAGAGAAGAATGGAATTGAAGTTTTAGGGACTAAATTATCATGCAACAAACCTTCAACTGGAGGGTTGAGTAGGTCAGTACTACGGAAAGCATACATTTCTAACAACTGTTGCCCTCGGCTTAAAACCAACGTTACAAAGAAAAGGTTAGTTCAAGCACTTATGCGTTGTTAAATTTTCTTCTATTCTTATATATGAAGATTGAAGAGATTCCTTCCAAGATAAATAGTAAGGAAATGCCACTTCCAAAACTAGTGTGTGATAAAGATTTATGTGGAATACCTGAACCCCTTGCTGGTTCAGATGGTGTCCACTTCTGTTTAATAATTTCTGGCAAACCAGCATCAGGGAAGTCATCGTTGGCTATTTCTCTTCTAACTGCAAAGAAGGAAAAAAGGGTGTATCGTGGAAGGTTTGATCACATCATCACGTTTGTTCCTTCTCATAGTTTAAAGTCGCTTAAAAAGAATCCATTTGAAGATTTAGATGAAAGAAAACAGAACAGTGAACTGAACTTAGAAAACCTCGAAAAAGCCTACGATCAAATTAAAAAGCACTCGAACGGTGATGAGACAACTTTGCTTTATCTCGATGACATGGCTTCAGACCTTAAACAAAATGTGAAAGTTCAAGAACTATTTAATAGAATTGTTTTGAACAGACGGCACTTGAAGTGTAGCATTATATTTCTGGTTCAATATTGGAAAAGCATTCCGATTAATGTTCGTAAGAATTCAAGCCACATAATTCTTTATAAGACATTAAACAAACTTGAGAACTCAGCCGTTTTCAATGAGGTTTTAAATTTGCATCATGATGATGTTGATGCTATTTTTAATTATGTATTTGACAAGAGGTTTAACTTTCTCATGATAGATATTAACAGAGGAAGATTCTACAAGAACTTCAACTTGCTTAAACTGTCTAAAAATTAATCTTTTTCTTATTTATGTTAAAATTTATTGATTTGTTCTGTGGCATGGGGGCTTTCCATTTTGCATTAAAAGATCATCAGTGTGTTCTTGCCTGTGACAATAATAAAAATTGCAGAGATACTTACATGTTGAATTACAAAGTAGGGGGAAACATTGTAAAGGGTGACATTAAAGAAATTAAGGAAATACCAAAAGCAGACCTTGTCTGTGCAGGTTTTCCTTGTCAAGCATTCTCAATTATTGGAAAGCATAAGGGCTTAAAGGATAACAGGGGGGCGTTAATATACGAGGTTTTTAGAGTTATAAAAAAAGCAAACCCTGATTATGTTATCCTAGAGAATGTTAAAAACTTATTAAAACACAAGGGTATGCTAAGATTAATACATGAAACTATGTCACAAGAAGGGTATAATGTCTATCAAAAAGTTTTAAATGCAAAGGAGTATGGCATTCCCCAAAATAGGGAAAGGATTTTCTTTGTTTGTGTAAAATTATCAAAAAGCAAGTTGGCATTTCAATTCCCTTCTCCTTCACCAACACCACTGCTTTCTCAGTACCTTAGGCAAGATTTGCTTAGACCTCATTCTTATTGCATACGTGCTTTTGGTGGAAGGTATGCACCAATAAGTAGTCGCCACAATTGGTCACACTACAAGACTAGGGGAGGAGAAATTTATAAATTAACAAAAGAGGACTGTATGAGGTTAATGGGTTATCCTGACACATTCGTTTTGTGTGGATCAATTTCAAGGCAATATGAAATGATTGGCAACTCTATACCTACTTGCTTAACAGTGGGGGTTGTTTTAGAAATTCTTAAA